>JAIPMN010006667.1:0-18213 GCA_020650975.1 Apostichopus californicus
GACTAGGTAGGATGTCATATTTCCGTATTTTGGAAATTCAAAAAAAAAAAACTTTTTTTTTTCTTTCCGAGAAACTCCAGAGGTTATTTGGTACATACAAAAGGATACCTTAGAGCCTTCTATTACAACTAAGCAAAAGGAAACGGGGCAAATTCACAACAATAATTGTTTCTGTCAAACTTTATTGCCGATTTCGTATAAACGGGATATTTCTTATTTTCAAATAATCGGAATCGGAATCGGAATCGGTACGATTATGAAAAAAATAATCGGTAATCGGTATTTTCTGTTATGCATAATCGTTTGAACACTACTGAATATATTTTATAGTTGTTTAACTTGTTTTTGCATTTGATATTGTCGCAACAGATGTTTAATACCTTGAACAAATAACACCACTTACCACAGGCCAAACAATATTATGATAGCCTATAAAATTCTGGACTGTTTGCACTATTTGAGAGCTCTAGTTACCCACAGATCTGATAACAATGTTTTCTGTAGATGTATAGTGATCCTATGGAATTAAACACTCAAATACACTGTAGTGCAAAAACAAGGGAGGCTGGGGATGGTGCTTTGAGATTGTGTAATTTGATAACAAGGTACTTTAAAGTGATACTGATAATTGTGTTTGAAAGAGTAGATAGCAAAAGAGCCTATGCAATAACTTTCATTAGGGGATTACATCTCAAATTAATTGAAATCCTAACCCTCGATTGTTGCCTGTTCTGGATTTGTTGTGACAAATTCTGCTTTGACCACAGATGGTAAAGATTCAACCCTGTATTGTATGTTACTTATTACATGTACTGTAGGTTCAAACCCATGTAGACTGCCATTGCATCAGCATCAGTAATACATGTTGAAAATTTCCATCAGCTGTCTATGAAGTAGGGTCTATGATTATATGGTTGTTCTGATTGGGTGCAAGGGTACAGTCAGCCCCTGGGTGAACACTTAAAGTTAATTTTGGTTGTAATTGGGCTCTCATAATTGTGATCAATAATTCCTGTGCAAAATTATCTTACCTGATGAGCATAAAACAGCACAGTTTGATGCCACACTTCTGTAGTTTACAATTAATTAAGGTAGGAGGTCAGTGGGGGGGTGGGGGGGGTTGGCAGGTGTAACTGCATATTGCCAAAAGTAATTCAGGTTTGCATGCTTGTACGAAAAAGTCTTTCAGTCAAGTTCAAAATAATACTGCATATATTTGTAGCTTGTATCAAAAGATAATTGTCGTTAACTATTTCATACAGAGAAAGTGACATTTTATCAACTGGTATCTTTTCTTAAGCCAATCAGATGCCACTAGGGCCATGTCTTTGTCAAAGTTGTATTGCTTTCTGAAAGAATCATGCTTTATGTTGTTGTTGTGTTTTTGTTCCCAGCAAATACTAAACTGGTAACAACATTATCTGGAGGTAAACCGATAGTTCCATCTCTCCCTGGCGTTGTGACTGGATCGACTCTAGCTAGTAAGATTGCAATTGCACCCAGTAGAGTAAGTATTTTTGTCTTGATTTCCTTCATTTTAGGGTAAAGATATAACACACTGATTATTTGCTTATTGTGAAAGGTAGCTTGAGAATGATTCACAACTATGCACATAGACAGTTAGTAATGGTGATCTCTTATTGAATGTATCCATATGGTATGTTAGGAAGGAGACCTAAATTAAGGTAGTCAGGTTATATTGATGTGATGTCAAAGGTCATTGGAGAAAAATAAGCATCCACACAATTAGCATTGATACTGTACAGTCTATCCATCTCACCATCCTCCCATGACATTTCTCTTGACATTTCTCTAGTCTGGTACTTGATTAGTTCCTGCTGTAGGCATAGATGATTTTTTTAGTAAAATGTAGTAACATAAGGCCTTCTACAACACTATAGAGCACAACCCCCAATTAGCCTCCATAAATACATTTGAGGGGGGCCCTTATTTTCTAAAAAGAGGCTGCATAATAAAAATTATTCTCACCCTGAAATTAGAGGCACAAATTATCCAAGTAGGTAACATTAGTTAATGATACCAGTTTAAACTGCTAAAACCCCACATAATTACCTGTAAACTGAAAATTTGGACTCTTTAATGTTATGCATGCTAAGAGTTAATGTTGGTGCTTACGGTGTGATAAGTCACAGCACAGGGCTTGTGGATGTGTACACACTCTCTAATTTAAGTGAGTTGCTATGTTAACAAGCTTCTTGGGGAACTACATTAGTAATGTCATTGCAGGATCATAGCTTCACTGAGTAATGTGGGTTTTGACAGACCGTAGCATCTCTGTTTGCACATAGACTTCCATTTAATGTCAAAGAGTTTATATGGATTATTTCACCTTAATCAACATTCATTATTTAAGGATTGTTGCAAAGCATTATCCCTTGTAATCGATACTTTTTTATCATTTTATATGGATTTATTTCACCTTGATCAACTTTCATTATTTAAGGATTGTTGTTATGCATTATCCCTTGTAATCGATACTTTTTTATCATTTTATATGGATTTATTTCACCTTGATCAACTTTCATTATTTAAGGATTGTTGTGATGCATTATCCCTTGTAATCGATACTTTTTTATCATTTTATATGGATTTATTTCACCTTGATCAACTTTCATTATTTAAGGATTGTTGTTATGCATTATCCCTTGTAATCGATACTTTTTATCATTTTACAGCAGACTGTCAAAGCATCATCACAGCCCAGATTCATCATGCCTGCTAATACCCCTACATTCAAAATTATTAATACTGGAGTGAAACCATTCACTCAGCTACCTCCGGGTACTACACTGGTAGCTCAACAGGGGTCCAATCTCTTACAAGGATTGACCATGATACCTTCCAACTACCTGGCTGTTGTAAGTTACTCATTTTTAAATTTTTTTAAGTAAGTTAAGCTGTCTGACTTTCAACTTAACGCACTCTACAGAAGAGCGACGAACAGTTCTATCACATTTTTGTTGATTTGCTCGAGTTTGTGTGAACTTTGTGTGGGAGTGCCATGAGTAAATTGGGGAATTTCTTTGTGGGATATCTTAGAATGGACCCAGAGGAGTTACTTAACTGCTGTGGGTTAGGTAACATTGTCTGCCAACTCATCAAATCCTAAAAATTAAGCACTTACAATATAATAACTTTACTCTCCTGTAAGTCATTGATTGTAGTACATTGTACAGTGCATGACCCACACTCCCACAGGAGAGTCAGATTTAGTTGTTTTTGTAATTGGCAGGTCAAGCTTGAACAGAATTTGCAAAGTGCCCTTTGCAATAAGAAATAAGCTAGGCATGGATTTATTTCTGCTGTTTTCAAGCAAACTTGTTATGGCAACTAATGAATAAAAAGACACACTTGTAGCCAACTGTGTGTTTTAATCAGTGTTCTATAGCTGTGTCTCAGTTGTAATTACTGAAAAGGTTGCCATAAGTCTATGGCATACTGCATGAAAGTAACTGTTGCATTTTTCCCAATGAAGGTATCCTTACACAAATAAACATTGAGTAATCATCAAATATTTTTCTAATTATGTTTTGGGTTATGAAAGTCTGCTCCAAGTGTAATATGCAAATAGACCAAGCATATGTTACAGCTGTTCTCAGTGTTGTAGTTCTAACCTCATCAGTGTCCATATTTGTAATGCCATTTTGAGTCAAGTTAGACTACCACCATTACCAATGGCCATGGTGGTTGTGGAATATGGAATTCACTCTATTTTGTGCCTTTATCGATAGCTGTTATTGCTGCGTCATATTCAAGCTCCATTTTCGGCTCTGCATAATGCTGCGATCTGTATAATGTTTCATTTTCTGTTTTTATCACAGCCCTCTATAGTTCCGGCGCCTCAAGAGCAAAGCCAGCAAATTCAACATGACATTGAAGGGACCAGTAATGGGCTGGTTAAACAGCAGTCACTGAAGGCTAATGGGTAAGGTTTATTGGAGAATCAAACCACCAACAACAACTTGTGTTCATGTTGTCATGTTGAAAGAGAACCATATCTGCAACTAGGTGCTTCTTAGTTTGAATAGCAGGCAACTAATTGTGATATGTAATTGATTTTTACTACTTCAGGAATGCTTTTATAGGAGGAATCTATCTCACCTTAAGCATTCTTTTGTGTCTTTTTTTACTACCACTCCTTATGGAAGGTACCAACCGACTTTCATGATATGTAATTTGATTCTTACAAAATAAACTTGTATTCACAACTCAAACTTGTAAGTTTCAGTAAACCCAACTGCACAAGACAAGTCATATGCTACTGTTTGAAGGGATGGAATTTTTTGGTTTGAATGTCTGAATATTTGTTACATAAATAAATGTAGTGGCATAAATTTACTACTTCAAGTATGCTCTTATGGAAGCAATCTAACTCACCTTAAGTATTCTTGTGTGTCATTTTTTTTCTACCACTCTTTATGGCAGGTACCGACTGACTTTCATGGTCAGGTATCACGGTATAAAGTTGCTACGTTGCGAACAATACAACTGGGGTGATTTGTCTCTGAATATTTTTAATTATAAAATTTTTAAGCAATTAAAAAAAAAAACGTTTAATGAGTAGAATCTTGGATACATCAGATTCTGCTGTAAATTGTAATACTTTGAATCATTCGGCATAGTGGGATGTTAATCTGGCAGGTAGGGTAAGAACTTTTAGTCTTTCCTTGTTTAGTTGCTGGCTGCCCAGCTTCTGTGAATAAACCCACCTTCTAACACTGCAAGATGTTCTGGTAGTCATTTTTAACCAAAAAGGCTTTGATTCATAATGGTTCGCCATGATTTTTAACAATACTTTGGTAATGTATTTTGTCATCGTGCAGAGTTTTGCCCGACGGTACCGCTGGAAGACCCAGAAAACCCTGCAACTGTACAAAATCTCAGTGTCTGAAACTGTGAGTATATGTAGTGCTAATTAACTATGAAGAAGGTGGGGTCAGAGGGATTATGATACCTGATTTCTCTCTTGTGTTGGTTTGATTAAAATTGCATCAGATTCCCTCAAGACTCTGAGCGCTACCTGATTAATTGTTATTTAGATTTCCCTATCTTGTGCAGAAAGTCTCACAGAAAAAATTTCATCGGAATAAAGGCTTTTCGCAGAGCTTTATATATGACGGTCAAAGATTGCTAGCGATGTGCAATTCAAAGAGAGACTCGTGAAAACGTTAAAAAACGTCATTCATGGCATCTGTCCCATGTTTCATGTGGTCGTATTTGTATCATTATCTAATACAAATTTCCGAAAATGTGATCGGCTCTGCTGATGACACAACATTGTTGGGCAATGACTCTGATATGTACTGCCAATGCAGAAAACTTGTGATGAACCACAGATATCACTATGACTTATTTGTGAGTGTTCAATGGTTTATTATTGGAGCTCCATATCCTCTCTCTGAAGAAAAATTAATCACAGATGACAGATGGTAAAAGCCAATTTCAACGGTCTAAACAATCTTTAATTTTTGTACTGTTTTGTAGTAAATTATCACACAATCATGTGGATGGATATTCCTTTTTGGCCAGAGTTTTGACCCATACACAGAACTCGAGGCAATGAAACATTCAGACAATGACATTGTCTTTGTTTATCCAAAACATTAATTAGATGCATGACTGGACAGGTGTAGTGGCCTTTCGGTTCATTAATACACACTAGGCGGCATGCTTGTTCTCTGCGAATGAGCCAAGTTGTCAAAAAGTGTTTAATCATGATTGTGCGATTGTTAGCTTTACAATAGTACCAAAAAAAGTGTGTAAGCATTGATATCTGTGTTTAAGAGTTGGGATCTGTGTGTTAATATGAGGCTTTAAAGTAACCTTTTTGGAATGATTATAATGATTGACAATAAGAATGACAACAGGTTACAGTATGAAATTATGTGCTTGTTTTAGTGTAGTTGCAGAAGATTAGTCATTAGCTATTAGCTTTCTAAATTGTGACCACCAGAACTGTGCGGCCAGATTGGTTACAACACATATAACTCCGATTCTGAAAGAGCACCACTGGCTTTGAATTGCCAATAGAATCAATTATTAAATCCTTGTGTTAGTGTTCAAAGCAATGAATGGTTCAGCGCGATCTACCGTACAGGAACTCCTCCGGGAACACAGGCCAAGTAGGGTACTTAGATCAAGCACACTACGCATGCTATTTGTGCCTACTGTATGCACCTCCACCTGTGGAGACACCTGCCTTGCAAGAGCAGGTCCACAGCTCTGGAATAGTCTCCCCTTACATTGAAAAACAATCCAGGAATTGTCAACTTTTCAGAAGAGACTCAAGTTGTAAATTGCTTATCCCAGCTTGTAAAGTCATGTTTTGATAACTGTAGTTTTTCTACTGTATTCCTTGTTCCTACAGTACTTCTGAGCAGTTTCTAACTGAATAATAGTTCTATACAAATCCATATTTATTATCATTATTATTATTATTATTATTTGTATAATGTTTTAAGGTGAGCCTTCAATGACTTGTATTTAACTAATGCAAATATTTTTTCCTTATTGATTTTTTTAATAACAGTTACTGTGACTGCTTTGCAAACGGAGAATTCTGTCACGAGTGCAACTGCTGCAATTGTTTAAATAACCAGGAACATGAAGAAGACAGGAAGAGAGCCATCAAATGTTGTCTTGAGAGAAATCCCCAGGCGTTCCATCCTAAAATTGGCAAGGGGGCAGCCGGTCAATCGCAGCGTCGTCATAACAAGGGATGTAACTGCAAGAGATCAGGCTGCTTAAAAAACTATTGTGAATGCTACGAGGTAAGTTTCTTTGAGTCTCTTATCCGAGTCATTTGATTGTGGTTACTCGTATCAATTCATCTCACATGTACAGCCAGTAGGAATGGTAGAAAGGTCACGTAGAGCAGCAGTCCACAAACTTGTAGGACCACAACCGCAAATCTTCCATGAGGATTGAGTCACGATCCAGCAGACCCTGCACCTCTCAGAATCAATGTCCAGAATACATGAAAGCTAGCATGGAGTAAGGACGTGATGGTAAAATATTAAATTTAATCTCTCTCCGTCGGCGCGCTATGAAAACTGTAGAGAAATTTTCAATGTCTGGGGACCCACTGTAAACTTCACAACCCACTTTCTTCGATGTAGAGAAGAAAAGCCCTGTGAAATGTATCCAGACACCACAGATTACAAGGGAATAGATTAAAAAGTATTGCACTCAGTCACTCAAAAAGTGTTTGGTTAAATTGTATTGACTCTACTGTCTATTGTCAGTTGTATTGGTGTTTCTTTACTTGCAGGCCAAAATTCCATGTTCTTCCATTTGTAAGTGTGTGGGCTGTAAGAACTTTGAGGAGTCGCCAGATCGCAAGAGTCTGATGCATCTGGCGGATGCCGCAGAGGTCAGACACCAGCAGCAAGCTGCAGCCAAAGATAAGCTTTCATCACAAATACAAGAATTCCCAGAGAGACCACCACAGTACGGAGAATCAGGAGAAAGGTTAGTCTATTGGTGATTCCTTACTGATTGAACAGAGTAACTAATTCATTCCTTATCTATCGAACAGAGTAACTCAAAGGATGCAGCCTCAGTGACCTGTATATGTGTTAGTCTACGTATTCATCCCTTACTGATTGAACAGAGTAACTCATAGGATGCAGCCTCATTGACCTGTATATGTATTAGTCTAAGTATTCATTCCTTGCTGCTTGAACAAGAGTAACTCATTCATTCCTTACTGATAGAACAGAGTAACTCATAGGATGCAGCCTCATTGACCTGTATAGGTGTTAGTCTACGTATTCATCCCTTACTGATTGAACAGAGTAACTCATAGGATGCAGCCTCATTGACCTGTATAGGTGTTAGTCTACGTATTCATTCCTTGCTGCTTGAACAGAACATCTCAATCATTGCTTGCTGATTGAACAGAGTAACTCATGGGATGCAGCCTCATTAACCTGTATCTGTGTTAGTCTATGTATTCATTCCTTGGTGATTGAACAGAGTAACTCATAGGATGCAGCCTCATTGACCTGTATCTGTGTTAGTCTACGTATTCATTCCTTGCTGATTAAACAGAGTAACTCATAGGTTACAGCTTCATTGATCTGTGTATGTGTTGTTTTGATCTGCCTTAATGAAAGAAGAACACTAAATAGTGTTTATACCGGTGAGCAGTCAAAACCTTGTACAACAGCACCACTCGAGGTCAACAGAGATCGAATTGAAGACATATGAAATACAATCACAATCACTCCAAAAACTCCACAATCACTCCAAACTTGAAGAACCTAGTTTCTTTCAGTTCCTTCCATTCTTCGGAAAGAAACTGAACCATCTTCTACAAAACAGTTATACCTTACAAAACAACATTATGACTTGCATTAATTTTCCAAGATATGCTTCATACCTCACTTAAATCTGTTACAGTGTCTAATCTGCATGGAACCACCAGATCGTAATCTGGTGGTTCCATGCAGATTAGTTAGCGGAAAGACAATGTACTTGGAAACATTACCATTCTTTACTCAAGTCGACAGTTCAACAAATTGGCACCAGGTACAACTAAATTATGAACAAAACTTTTAAAGTTTGCCAATGAAGACATCAATCATAACGTTGAAATTTGTGGGGACCAGATTTTTCTGGATTTCATGAAGCTGCAAATAACTCACACATTAGGAACAGCCGAGTAGTTTAACCACAGATGTATCTCAGTTTGGATTGAGGAATACTCAATTATATGTGAATATAATATGGCTTAATCACCTGGCCACCTTAGGCAAAAGTAGGGCTTGACTTGACACTTTCAAAGCTGTAGTAGTAGCTTGATTTATTTATGGTGCATACAGATTGATGTATAGTGCAGGTAGGTATGTATGCATTTATGTTAGTTGAGTGTAAGTGCTCTAGAGTTGACAGAAGTGACGTAGAACCATGGATTTGACAGTTATTTTTATTTTATTTTTTTCACCAGGTTACCATTTTCATTCATCACTTCAGAAGTAGCAGAAGCAACATGTAACTGCCTGCTAGCACAAGCAGATGAGGCTGTGAGAGGAGAAGTCTCACAGAGCGAGGCAGAGAGGATGATTCTGGAAGAGTTTGGCAGATGCCTGAAGCATGTTATAGCTTCAGCTAGCAGAAGCAAAGGTAGAGAACTGAAGCCTATCCACAATGATCTAGTCATCTGCAGTGTGTACATGTAGTCTGACAGATACTGTGTTCGAGAGAATCAATGTATAAGGGAATCTCTTAATAATCAAAGTAGCTCAAATTTTCAAAGGCTTTTGTGTTACTAATGCATGAATTTTAAGAAGATCCACAATTTGTTAAAAGTTGTGTTCTTTATAGTGTCTTTAAGGTTGTGTGGTGTCCAGATGTCATTGATTTCAGGGGACAGTCCCCAGATCTTGGCTTCCTGTTCTGTCTCCTGGTCTTTGCAAGTGTCTCTGGAATTGTGAAATCCCTGTTAAACGCCCTGAATAAATAAAGTTCTTACTCTGATTTGAGCCTTCTGTGTGTGTTGAAACAGCTTGAACTTAAAGCCATGGCCTTTTCTTTGACCCAAAAAAAATCGCTAAACAGAGCTCATAATAAAAAAAAAAGGGGGGGGGACTGTACGACTGAGGATATCGTAGGGGGTACTAAGTTATACGGTGAGAGTGCAGGAAGTGGACAAGGAGGCCGAGCCCTGGTGGCTGTCCAGTTGGCAAAGCCATCAGAAGCTATAGCACTTCCAGATATTTCATGCTCTCTTGTGACTTTCAAGCACAGATATTGGCCTGGTGGAGGCTCCATTCATTCTCTCATAGTGCTTCTGAAGCAGATAAAATATATGTTAGATTTCTTTTAATCTCCCCCCAAACACCCTCCCCTCCCCCCGTCTGATCATGGGAAGGTACAAGCAGATTATAACGGCCTTAGTGAAAACAAGTTGGTATTCGTCCTTTACAACTTACAACGACAATTAAATTTCTAGCCTGCGAAGAAGATCCTGCTAGGATCAATACGCTAGAGGGTTCTAAGTGAATTAGAAGGCTCATTTGGAAAGTCTACTGAGCATATAGTTTGATCTGCAAGTAGAGTATGTTGAATTAAGTCACGACACTTTGACACTGTCATAGTTTAGTGTGGACAGCTATTTGCTAGAAGCCATACTACACTATTCTTCCCCTAGTCACCTTCATCATTGTATTAAATGATAGTGGTGTCAAGATTCCACTCAGAGATGTGACTCATAGTACAGAATAACCCTATTGTACTGGGACATTTGAGTAGTGTCACTCAAGCCTAGAACGACCTATCATTCATTTGTAGGTTACTGTTATATAGCATGTAGGGCATTATAGAAGAGTAATGAGTGTAGGAGAGTAATATGGTCCCATTATAAATGGCATAAGTTATTTATGCTGTAACAATGTGTTATTGAGGGTTTTTTGAAAAGATTGTTATAAGTTGATAACGCTAGTGAGAATATAACAGTTAGAATTTGCTGCAGCTTGCTCCAGACATGTCCAAAATTTGAGCCTGGCAATGATCAAGTTATTTTCAAATCAATTAGAAAGCAAATTAGTTCAGAGGGAATTGTGTGTTGAAACATACCACAATGACTCGGCTAGCTGCGTTGAAGAGGCTACACGAAAAGATATCACAGTGGTCTAGTTAGCATCAATGAATAACAAAGCATATGATAGCAGAGGCATATGTACACTGAAGCTCCAACTACCAATGGCAAGGACAATAGCAAGTGCTTTTGATTAAATTATAATAATATATAATGATTCCAAAAAGTATGTTGCCCCTAACTTTCTCATTGTTTCAATGTACCTTGTTTTTTTTCTTCCCCCAACCATCAACAGGACCTTCTTGATCTCTAGCAAAGGACCAACCATGGAGCCCTTGTCTATCATGTCGCACCCCTATGGTTCCTTTCTCTGTGATGCTATTGGGCCTGTGCCTGGCTGAGGTAGAATCTAAGAGGTTATTGATTCTGAGTGCCGTGCAGATGTAAGAAGAAGTGAAAGATTGGCCAGGTCTATCTTACAAGGAGGAATTGTAGTCTGATGCCACGCTTTGCCAGCCAACCCAGTTTTCTGAAAGCTGTTTGTCTAGATGCATCAATACGGCAGTTGTATAGCTCCCTTTGGGAGTTACTGTGGCAGAAAATCCAATGTCAGATGTATTAGTTGTGCATGAATACTTTCCCCAATAATTCTGTGTGATTGTGTGGCCTTCATAGAAAACCAGCATGTGGCAATAATGTCAGCTTTGCCATCATAGCTACTTATGTAATATCCATCATTGCATTTTGTTGCGGCTTGGAAAATCTATTGATTTTTTAGAGAAATTGAGTCATATCCAGAAGTGTGCGTGACCTTGAAGGTACATTCGCGCAAGTGGGTGACCTACTTGACCAATATTCGCATCTCGAGTAAATTTCATACTGTGACAAGAATATTTAGAAAGTAGTGCACTTTCTGGGAAACACATCCATACTGTCATGTGTGTGTGAGTCTGACCTGTTTGGCTAAGTCATGTTCCAACTTAAAACAGCTTTTCATTCCTTTCTTCCAAAATGCAAGAAGGATAGCTTGCAATCCTTTTAATATGGAGACTTGATTATCCATTTTATCAGTCTTGAAGTATTTGGGATTTAAATTAATCCAAAGTTATGGGGGGTTTCTTGGTGTTTTTTTTTTTAAGATTTGTCAAACCATTCGACTCAATTCATGAAACTTGTAAGATTGGTCAGAGATATCAAGGTTAATAAATGTTTTACATGCCTGATGCCATTCTTTGACAGTGCTCAGTAGCCCTAGATCATACTACGGCCGACCTAACTTGACCATCGCAACATGTTCAAACAGCTGGACAGTTTCAAGAAACAGTTTCAAGAAACAGTTTCAAGAAACAGTTTCAAGAAACAGTTTCAAGAAACAGTTTCAAGAAACAGTTTCAAGAAACAGTTTCAAGAAAGCATCAATGTTGGTTGTCAATGGATTTAGGTGAAAATAGTAAATGACAGATGATTCTAAACTGTTATGCTTTGTTGATTGCATTGACATATATATTATTGTTACATAGCAATAGTCCACATTAGACTGATATATCATGTTATTCACCACATGTACATTATGCATTCTTTGTAATCCCAGCATTCATTACATAGACATTTGCTTTACTGTGTGTATACTCTACTCTTAAAGACTGCCTTGAATATTATTCTTTACTAATTTAAAAATGTATATAAGCTGAATTGTTACCTCTGAGTAGTATCAATGTTAGGTACCCCCAAAGCCCTCACAAACCTCCCCCACCCCCCCCCCTTCACTCCCCGTCTTGTACAAAATTGTCAATTCTTCACCTTAATGGCAGCATTTTGCATTTCCAATTATTGATTTAAAGGTTACAACTATACCCCCCCCCCCTTCCACCCAGACATAAGCTTATATTTCTTAACAAGTGCTATTTATAGCAAGTACTTAATATCCCAGTTGCATCTGAAACATTTGACACCCAGACGATTCCTTTTAGTGAGCTTCAATCCTATTCAAGGGCAAAGGAACACTGATTGAAATAGAAAACTTATTGCATGATGGTTGAACAGTTTAAAATCATTAAGATATATTTCAACAGGATTAAGGCATGGAAAAGCTTTGACTCAATTGACCATACATATCACACTATTCTTTTCTACGAACTACTTGTTTTTGAGACTTTTAACAAGTTCTTCAAAAAGTCAATTTGAAATGTTAAACCCTTGCTTAACTAAATATCATAATTCTAAACAGCTAAAAAGTTGTCATTGATTATTACAGGTTAACCTTCCTTTGAGGAGGATGGTTTAATATTTGGTCATAATGGGTTTTGTATTATCCCTTGACATTATCAAGCTTCTCTTGTGAGAGAGCAACGTATTCAATACTTGCAAGATATACAACAGTTTAGTAATAAGCTCCAAGTGCAAGGTGTTCTACTCTCATAACACGTACATGCTATTCATTGTTGTTAATAATAACTATCCACATATGCATAGGTGTATGTGTGACTTGCTGTTGAAGTTATGAATACTGGGAAAGGTACCAGCAAGAGTTTCATTTTAACACCAGGTCTGGCTTGCACTGATTAATGTGCTGTATAGCAGCAGTAGAGACTACTACAGTATATGTGTGTATGTGTGTGTACATCAGCAAGAATGAAAACTAGCAGTATTATTGGCCAATAGAACTATCATCAATACAAACCATTTTAATATATTCATTCATCTTTTTATAAAGAGATGTATAAAAGATGTAACAGAAACTGGAAATACCATTTACTCACCAATTTCATTGTACAAGTTATTACCAATGTTAAGCAGCAGATTCCCTGTAGTATTGTAGTTAAATGAAAACATGATGTGATCTGTGTCTCTAGTTCGATGGATACCAAGATTGCTCTCCCTGACCCCATGTACCCGGGTGTTTTTATCTAAAAATTGTTAGAATTGCGTCAAATATGTGAATAGCCCAATTGTACCAATTGTTGTAAGGAGCGAGAATGGAAGCTATCTACTTTAGTATATACATCCCGGATGAATGGCATTGAATATTTTTATATTACATAAATATGAGCTTTGTAATGTCATGAAGTGAACAGCATCTATGCAGTAACTCTGGTTGGATAGTTAGTTGGTTGGTTGATGTTGTAATAACTGGCAGAATAACATAATGTCCTGCATTTAATCCATTATGTACAGTAGCATGGTGATCATTTAGCTATGAGGAACCCACAACTTTCTGGATACAAATTTCTAGATATGATATCTTAGAAGACATGGTGTAACGAAAGCCATTGCATATTTTATTTTTTTATTTAGACCCAATCAAAATGCCTCTATATGCTGGAATATATTAGTGTGTCATTGTTTATGGTTGTTGTGTTTTTGACCACTGAGGACTTGTCACCATCGCTAATGATGTGTGGATTTAATAGTACACAAGTAATATAAACACCTGCGTTTTAATACTTTTAACTGCGTCTGGTAACTAATGGGTTTCACAGGGGCGAACAGACATGTGATGTTGAGGGATTAGGCCAACTTCTTCACTGTGTCCTTCAGTGTGTAGTAGTATCTTTATTAACGTTGACATTCCTCATACACCAGAAGATGGTTAGCAGTGACAACACTTCTGTTGTAAGGTTAATGACATAAGACATTCATGCTGTCTTTAACAGATGGTTTTTACACGTCAGTCGAGGTGGTATATTCTATTTCTGGTAAGAAATGGGTACATCTTATGGCCTGTACGAGCAGATTCAATTGGTCTCAAGAGTCACCTTGTGAGAGACTGATGCTGGGACCAAAGGGTTTGAGAAGACCGAGAGTAGCCTCTTGACTTCTTCCTTGAGCTATTTAAACTGGTATTAAAACATTGACATTTAAAAACACTTTATTAGGTCAGGATGCAAAAGTTGGTGAGGAGGAATTTAATTGGCTGTCTTTATGATTTTGCTTTGGATGTTGTTGATGATGTATCAATGTTCCTGAGTACATGAATGAAAGAGGATTGGTGGAGGTGATTAAGTCTAGAGAAGCTGATTGTGTTTAGTAGCTTCCCTAGTGTTCACTCTCCCAACAAACCCATAAGTAGAGTACCTATGGAATCCTGTTGTGAAAAACGCGTACAATTTGTATAAGGTTTCTCCCTGTCTGACGATTATTTCTTGTATGTCTGGAAAAGAAACTTTGATGCAGTCATTGATCTGTAGTTTTACCCACTTGAAAGAGAAGGAATGTGTAAATCTTAATTGGCACTGGTACATTGGTAGTGTTGAACTCATGTTGAGAGGTATTATGTAACCAAGACTTAGTATGGCAGAACCTATGATGCTTTACTGTAAGATCATGGATTGTTTACAGGAGAGGTTCTTGACCCTTTTGTCCTTTCTCAAATTAAATGAAAATGTTGTTGGCAAAAATACATCAAAGAATTTGAAAATATTTTTTTCAACAAAAGGGATACATTGCGTAACAAGATATGGGTCCAAAACGGTCACTTTAGAGGGAACTTATCGCTGACTTCCACCTCTGTTCCTTTGTTTAGCCTACTTAAATGAGATGTATAGAATGTGTTTTTTTACTCAATAAGACCCCCGTTTTTTGGCGTGGGGGGGGGGCAGGGAATTTACCAGAATTTTATTTTATCGAAGTACCAAGTATAACTTAAAAATAAGATTGCAATTATCTCACTGAGAGACTTCTGGAGTTTTGATCAAATATGAAATACTGTCATTAAAAGTACAGCAGTTTATCGTCTGGACATTTTGCATAGTGATGGTATTAAGTTATTTTGGAACCAAGTTGAAAATTGTCAATATTAACTTTCTTATTTGTAATAAAATTAGAAGCTAATGACTTACATTTGTGAAGGGATTTGAGTCTCGAATAGTATCGAAGAAGTTACCAATAGCAACACTTCCGAAATTAAGATATTTATAATTCCATAAATATGGCAGAAGTGCAGTCCTTATCTTAATAAAACACCTTGGTGACCAGCAAGCGGTTGCATGGTGAACATGTCATACTGGTTTAAATGTCATCAGTATCTTCCGAAATTTTTAGTTATATCCTAGAAAGAGGGAAAAAGAGGTATGCTGAAGGGTTAAATAGCTCATTGAGGTATAGTTCTCAAGGTGACATGAAGACCCGACCCATTTTTTCTGGTCTTTTTTTTTTTTTTGTGACCATTATAATGGACCATATTTTGGGGCAATTTTGTAATATCCATTGCTGAGTAGCGGCTCATAATTTTTATTGTTCCTGAAACGAGAAGGGAATTCAAAATGGTTTCGAATCAATTAGATGGTAGTGAGGTTTAACCGACATCTTACTGATGGGGCCGTGTTAAACTCATCATTATGCAAGTTATGTCCGGCTATGAAAAATGTGTTTTCAGGCAATATAAATTCAAGTTCTACTGCATAATGGTACGCTCTCCATCCGGTTGAATTGTTTAGTATGGTTCGCCCCTTGCTCTTTCGTGAGGTTGAGATAAGCACAAATAATAAAGCTAAAGAAACTGATGTATGACATATTGTGATTTTGTTGATATTTCTGCCAAGTAAACAGTAATGAACTTGAATGTTCTACTAATATACCTTTCTTACAGTCTGGGCTGAGTTTGGGAAGCACGGTCCAATCGTCTTACTTTTATTCTTTGTTCATTGCATATAAAGGCATTCAGCTTCTTTTTAATACTGTTTGATACTTACATGATCTGTACATAAAAAACATTTGAAAACTTGTAAATAAGAGGTTATTATTATTATTATTATCAAATATTTGGCGGTTAGGTATAGTCTATATCAAAAATAAATAACTATTGAAATAAAGCATTCTTCCCAAGTATGTTTCTGTTGATTTTAGAAGGGGTGAAATGTTTGTAATGATTATTGAGAAATCTGTGGATTTTAGAAAAGTTTTGGACCCTTACATTACGTTTACCTGTAAAATCATTCTTGTGTTATTGTTTTCATTTATGTTGCCTTATTGCGTTTGGATTAAGTATGTGCAAATTTCATAGAGAAATTGATTACATCGAAAAGTTTTTGAATTTACATGTGATGAGTATCGTCGCCTTTATTTGCCTTTTTTTTACGTAACCATGTAAACCTTTCGTAGACAGATGGTGGCAATTGGTGGAGCAGGAGGCCGGGAGGGGAGACTTAAGGTAATTGAGAAGGGAGTCCAAAATATATCAACTCATATTTGTTTAGTTATAGCTCATTTTGGTATTGCCAATCTATCAAAAAGTGTACAATTAACCTCCCTGCCCCCCGCCCTCCCACCTCACCTTCAACCACCACAGACTGGAAGTTAAATTGTTCCTGAAATTTGACTAAAGACAACAATAGTATGTATTATGACATTGTAATAGTCTTTATCGACAGTCAAAGAATATTCGGTCCCTTAGTACACCTATCAATGGGACCATGGTCCCCGCCTCCAATCGTCAGTCGCGGAAAAAAAAGGGACTTTGCATTCAGCTTGGGAAGAATTGGACCACTGTCACGGGTGCATCCCAACCCCCTTTTTTCAATGACCCCAGTGCAGTTATCTGTTATAAAATCCTCCATTAGCCTCTGGCCCTTCCATAAAAGTTCAGCCCCTCCCTTAGTCAGTCGGGCAAAATGTTTTATCCTGCCATACCGCCCCCCCCCCCCTCCCGAAGCTTTGAAATCATGTGTACGCCAATGACGCATACAACACTAACACAGTACTCGTTGCATTACAAACTATATACATGGAGGCAATTCGCTACTACTGAGTTACAATCATGGTAGAATCATGGTCAATACACAACCTATTTACGAACCAACTTGAATTCGTGCCATTTTGGTTGACGGCCTTATAAGTTAACTTGGGCTTGGCAAATTTGAAAAATGGCTACATTGTAGCAAGAAAGGTTACTGTAAGCAAGGGGTCGCCATGGACATTGCTCTGACGTCACACTGTACTGTTACAAGGAACCAATGACGAATTACCTTGACAGTGAGCTACCTGGGTAGACGGCAGCAAAGTGGTATACACCCCCTGTAACTGAAATGGCTTATCAGGACTGCTATTTTGCGGGAACAAACTAAGCCCATCTTTCAATGGTGAAGTTAACCTGTCGCCAACGGTCCCGCTGCTTGCTCCCATGTGCGCGCGACTCTTTCTACACCCCTTCACTACGGAATATGGTTGTCATCAAATCCCTCAGAACGCCAAGTTGATAGAAAAAGAAGTAGATATCTCTCTGCCTGGCAATGTCAAACTTTCTGGACTGGGTGGTCCCCGACGACATTTGTTGAAATAAATGGAGAAGCTATCACAGAATATCCCCAGCCGGTAAAAATCGGGTAAGCTAACGACAAGTGAAGAGTACCAAAGATTTTTAAGTGGCGAGTATGAAACGTTTTAACCTGAAGTGTTATTATACAAAGGTTAAAATGGATCAGTTGATATGTTTATACGGGGCCATTGGTTGAGATGTCGTTGATCTTTGAAAGAATTCTTTTCGCTCGCTGTTCTTGAAATTAATTTGAAGATTTGTGTCTCTGCCGATGCAGCATCAGCAGAGAACGCTGAAGGTGTATCCTTGTCTTCTAGCTGGTTTGCGTTTGAATCTGTTTCTTATTTTGCTCAGTGCTTTTGCTTTGGTTTGGGTATTTTTGTTGGGGGGGGGGGGGGTG
>JAIPMN010006673.1:0-12264 GCA_020650975.1 Apostichopus californicus
GCCCAAAATTGGTGGAATCTGAAAAATGGCCTGAAATTTGGTGGGCCTTAAAGTTTTGTGGGCCCTACATTTTTGAGCTCGAAAAGGTATGAGCTCTGCACCATTGGTGCTCTAGTTTTTTGGTCCTTATTGTGTCTGAGAGATTTATAGTGGTTGTTGAAATTACAGTACTTATGGGTAGTATACCCATAAGTACTGTAATTTTAATTATACATTTTATTATAATTTTATTTATTATGATTAATATTATTTTATTTTATTTATTTTATTATAAATGCTCTTCATCTACAGTTCGTATTGAGCACTCTTGAAACAGGAAGTTAACAATTGAATCTTTATGATATATAAAGATAATAATAGATAAATAATATATATGCCTGTACCAAGAAATTCAGATCTCGGAAGATAGTATAGACTTGTAACACATGACAATGAAGTGTACACCAGGCACGTAGCCAGGAATTTTGCCAAGGGAGGGGCGAACATGTAGGCAAACTATCAGAGCCATAGATTCTGCATTAAAAACTATCTAAAGCGTAGCGCCACAGTGGCGAAAATTTTGGCTGAAAATGCCTCCCAGATCGCTGGAAATGGCACTTCCCAGGCCTTGTAAGTTGCATCTTAGCTTGAAATTACTAGCGATATCATAAAAACATACAAAAAAATATGCTCAAAGGGGGGTGGTCGCCCCCTTCACCCCCCCCCCCCCTTGGCTACGCGCATGGTGTCCACACAGCTAGTTACACATTTTGAAGCCATCAAGTTCATGAATATTCATTAACAGCCTTGACGTGTAGTCATTGGACTGATCTCTTAATCTGCATAGATGTACATGTTTCTATTCTTGTTTGCAGACTTTTATAGAGCTCTCTAGCTGCCTAAATTCCTAATTTTGGGGCTGAAATAAATCCCACAATAAAGCCCACCAGTACCTCCCATCCCTACCCCCCCCCCCCCCTTAAACAAGGTCTGTCAACTTTTGCCTGAAAAAAGGTACATGACGTTATAATTATATACAAATATACAGTAGTTGTTTAAGAAGGGTGTTAGTTAGTTTTCTTTTAAAGGTTGGAAGTGAACTTATATAGATTTTCAGATCATCTGATAGGGAATTCCAAGCAGTTATTGAATGGTTTTGTACATGTATTTAGTAGGGCAATGTTTGTTTTGCAGGAATAACAATGTAACATGTTTGTGTTTTGTCTGGTTCTGTAGAACTTGTGCACCTGACAATTACAGTATGTTCAAAGAAACTTGTTCATAAAGATGATACGTGCCCTTGTGTCAATTTATCCGGGCAAAAATGTGGTATATAAATGTCATTGACATATATATATAAGATGGATAGAAGTGGTCCCAAAATGGAACCTCGTGGTACTCCACAATTTATCTGCTGGGGCGTCAGCGCTATTATTATTAAATGAGGTGAAACTGATGTCTTTTTGAAATGTACAGCTCAACACTAACTGTAAATTGTTAATTCAGCCTAGAGGGGATAAATCATAAATGCAACACAATTTTTTTTTTTTTATATTAAATTTGCAATAACAAATTTTTTTCAGGTTTCGACATAAAAGGTAAAATGTCACCCCCCCTCGATCAAGCCTCTTTGATTAAAAGTTCCTCTCGTTTTTTAGGTCGAAACTGAGAATTCTTTTTTGTTTTATTCCTCTCGTCTGCAGCCAAAAACAACCCTCTCAGATATATCTGTGCAATCAATCATGGAGGCGACGAAACGCGAATACGACTGGACCTACCCGCCGTTCTTTGAGTTCGAGCGCAAGTTTGACGATGTCTACTGGATCGACTGGATCGACCGCCACTGGTTCTACACCATCCCCATCGGCCTCGTCTACGTCCTCTCCCTCTGGCCGCTGCAGAAGTGGATGGAGGGCCGCCCCCCCATGAAGTCCCGCGCCCCCCTGATCGTCTGGAACTTCTTCCTCTGCGTCTTCAGCGTGACCGCCGCCGTCCGCGGCGTCCCCGTCCTGCTGCTCGGCCTCTACCGGGACGGCTTCCTCTCGACCGTCTGCGACAACAAGTACTACAGCCGGGAGTTTGGCAACATCTGGGGCATCCTCTTCGTCCTCTCTAAGATCCCCGAGCTGGGCGACACCTACTTCATCATCCTGCGCAAGCAGAAGCTGATCTTCCTCCACTGGTACCACCACTTCTCCGTCATGATCTTCTGCACGCACCTCTACGGCCACCGCTGCTCCGCGGCCTTCTGGTTCTCGGTCATGAACTACGCGGTCCACGCGGTCATGTACACCTACTACTTCGTCCGGGCCATGGGCTTCCGTCTGCCCAAGCCCATCTCCATGTCCGTCACCACCCTGCAGATATCCCAGATGTTCATGGGCAACTTCATCGTCTATTACGTCCTGTACCAGAAGTACGTCGGCACGCCGTGCCAGTCCCTCGACCTGGACCTCTACTACGGGACCTTCATCTACGGCAGCTACATGGTCCTCTTCGCCATATTCTTCTTCGACTCCTACATCAGGCCCAGACCGGTCAAGTCGGAGTCGTCAAAGTCAAAGTCGTCCAACGGGAAGGTGACGAACGGGAGCCACCATGCGGTCACGAACGGGGTCCACCGTAGGAGCGTGAAGGCCGGCGATTCAAGGGAGTGATGATTTTAATCTTGCGAGAGGCTAGTGGGTATTTTTTTAATTTTTTTTTTTTTTAAAAGTTCACCATTAGCAACTGCAGTACGAATACCTGATATATATATGCACAGTTTTCTAATGTAAAGTAGATACTGGTACTGGTAAGCCTACATTGTGGTCTGTAGGGTCAACTGTGTTTGTATCAATATTGTTAAATCTACAGAGTGTAGCCTGCATATATATATGTTCATACTGGTAGGCTACGTACTGGGTACTGGTAGGCTACGTTGTGTATGTCCACAGTATGCGATATGTGTGTAGCTACCGTAAGTCTGATAACACTAGGGTTTTTTTCCATGTTATTTATTACACACACTGTGAGGCACAGGTTTTATATATTCATGAGAGATACTAACAGGTGTTGTGGTTTCTTGCAACATTTGCACAGACACCAGCCCACATACTTGAAAAAAGAAAAAAAAAACACTTCAGCCACAATTGCTTGTCGCTCAGTTGGTTTGAACTAGTAATCAACAACATTAGCCTACACTGTATAGGCCAACCACTACTACCCTGTTATAATAGGCTAAAAAACTGCATTGTGTTCATACCGTTGCCTACATTTTCTACAGTGCCATAGGATAGGATCCATTCGGGGTGAAAATTGTAACATTTTCCCGTTCACCCGACGGTAAATACTTTATCGTCCAGCATCGCAGATCTAGCAAAATCGTCAAATTGCTGAGTGGATGCACAATCGGACGCATGTAGCGTTTTCTTTTTCTCTTTTAATTTTACGCTGCAGTATCTCGTGAGAAGTACAGTACCCTTCAGTATTTCGTGAGAAGCTGTCACATGCGACCTGAAATGAGACATTAATTCAACTTGTGTCGTTAATGTTACCCAGCAGAGTGGACCAGAAGCATGTTCTTTATAGTGTTTATTTTGGAATATATATATATTTGCAGGTCAGTAGTTGTTTTCAGTGGATCTAGGTGAACAGTGTAATATTATAACAGATTGACACTAGAAGTGGGGGTGGGGGTGCTTATACCACACCCCTTCCCCACTCACCCACCCCTCCTTTCCCTTTTTCAATCTCACAAAAAAAATTCAAAAGTACAAAGCAAGCCTATCAGCACAATTTTCGTTTTTCCTAGGGAAGGATGCTCCTGCAACCCTTCCCCTCCCTCCCCCATCATCCCCTCCCTCCCCCATCATCCCCCCGCACCTGTTCCTTGTGGGGATAGAGTCTGTTTCAAACTATCCCGGGCTCCCTTTACAAAACCCTGGTTCCCCTTAGAACTTACAGTTACATAGGATGTACAGAGGGTAATACAGGAATATAAATTAATATGAAATTAATGCAACAACTAGTAACTTATAAGCTGGCTTTTGAAATCCAAACTTTCCAGAGAAAAAGATGGATCTTATGATGGCTCTCTGATTGGATAATTAAAGCATCACAGATGTATATACCAGTAGTATAAAATTAAAATAATGTCTGATCCCATTCAGAGAGAATGTTTTTAAAAAATATAAAAAAAATATCATCTTAAAAAGATTTAAAAGCAACCTTAAGATTCTAAGCTCTGTTACAGGCTTGTTAGGCAAATAAATCATTTTTGCCGATGGCAGTTTAAGGCGTATACTATTATATGCTGTGTATACCGTGTATACATATATATATAGCCTGTGCGTTCCCGTGGTAACATCCCGGGAACATTCAGTCCCGTCCCTAGGTGGCCAATCCGACATTAATGTTTCCACCTCTGCTGAGATGATATAATCACACAGTGAGGATTCTCACTCAACTTATAAAAGTCATTTTTATCACGATTTATTTTATCTCCTAAATTTGGACAATGAGTTAAATTTCACTCTTACATTTAATTTATTTTGTTCCGGCTCTGTATCGCCTCGGTGATAATATTTGTCCCTCGAAAGTGGGATCATTCCCCTCCCAAGTGGATCTTGTCGCTTCGAAGTGGATCTAGTCGCTTGGAAGTGGATCTCGTCGCTTCGAAGTGGATCCTGTCCCTCTAAAGTGGATCCTGTCCCTCTAAAGTGGATCTCGTTTTTAAGGAGTGTATTTTTCTGGGCATTATTTCTACCTTAGAACCTGTACCGTTTGTGTGTCACACATCCGTGTAACTTTAGTACCATTCCTCTGTCTCAGCCAAAAAAACAATTGAACCAAAAAAAATAAACTTTAACAGATCCGTTCGTCTGCTGCTCAAAATGTTACATTATTCCCTACCGTGGCGCGACGCCTATATATAACAGTCGATGGCCCGACATGACTGCGATAGTACAGCTGCTGTACATAGAAGAAATGCCATTGGCAATTGTTTATTCGAGGAAGAAAAACCCAAAAAAAGAAGGCTTCGAGCCTTTTCGTCATATATCTAATTTCGACGATTAAGTTGTACGGTAATGTTTTTTTTTTGGACAAAACCTTTTGTGACAAAGAAGGAATATTGGACACTTTGAAAATACCAAACAAACAGACAAACAAATTATTCTGTTTTTAAGGACAGATGAAAAGTCAAAAATTTCACCATCAATTTGGGAAGAGAAGACTGCAATGTGCAATTAAAAGAGGGCAGCAAACGTGATCGAACACGATCGGCTATTCGCAGCTATTTACAGACTTTGCACATATCGTTACGTATGAAGATTTGTGATTTGTCCATATTGCGACGGTAGTCAATTATAGGCGATGGACATTTTACGTACATGTGTCACACTGGACATGTGCACAATGTGTCACACTGTACATATGCACATTGTGTCACACTGTACATATGAAGAATGTGTCACTGTACATATGAAGAATGTGTCACACTGAACAATTGCTACATTGTGTCACACTGTACAATTGCTACATTGTGTCACACTGTACATGTGCACATTGTATCACACTGTACAAATGCTACATTGTGTCACACTGTACAAATGCTACATTGTGTCACACTGTACAATTGCTACATTGTGTCACACCATACATATGCACATTGTGTCACACCGTACATATGCACATTGTGTCACACTGTACATGTGCACATTGTATCACACTGTACAAATGCTACATTGTGTCACGCCGTACATATGCACATTGTGTCATCCCGAATGATCGTCACACAGAACTATATGTGCGTGTTCCGGCGACCAATGTCAATTGCCGCGATATCTGCTACCGAACTGTCTTTACCACAAGACTGTCAAAATTTTGGCAGGGATTTTGTTTGCCAAAGTGTAGTTTGAACTGGTTTAATCTCTTTTGAGGACAGAAAAGTTATCAGAGGGTTCACCAGGCTACTACTAGTACACCTCCCCATTGTTTGATTTGAGGTCAAACTGCAACCTGAAGTACACAAGATAAGAAATCATTGAGGTAAACTAGATTTTAAAGTCGAAGATAAACTGGGGTACGAATAACTTGTCAAAAACGTTTGTTTGTTTCAAATCCGGTCTCGTTGTTGTTCTTACGGCCTTTTGATGGTTGTGCAAACTGCTGATTAAAAAACCAGAACGGTCACACGTGACAGAGGAGTTCATTCTCTTTGACAAGAGAACGGTAGCTCTGAGCCTCTGACATAAGATTTCAACAACTTTGGGTCTCAAAACCAAGTTTGCCAAAAGATTTGGACTTTTAACTGGAATGCCGAGTGAGAAGAGGAGGAGGGAGAGGTTGGGAGGGGGGGGGGAGTGAGTTGGGGAGGGACGGAGGCATGGGAGAAGGCATTTAAGTTTAATAGTTTGCAATGGATGGTTACAAAATGCTACGTAAAATCAACTTAATTTGCTACATGTCTATGAACGAATATTCATGCAAGTAGACAATGCTCTCACCCACCCCCCCTCCTCCTCCACCCTCCTTAAAACCAAACCCTTGTAGTACTGCTAGTATATCTTTCCTCATATACATCAGGCCTCGACAAATACGGTCACCAACTCGCCAATGGCGACTAGAGTTTGCGACTGGCGAGCCAAAAATGCATTACGCTCGGCATTTTGGCGAGTGGCTCATTCGCTCACTGCCTTATACGATAGGCTTACTATTAACTTGTGAGCCAATCAACAAAGGTCTATTGCCTAATGTTACACATCACAGTAGAATTATCAAGTGCACTGTTACAAGTAGGTCCTAAGGAACAGCTCTGTTCACCAGCTCGAAACTAATTTGATACTAATCGACTAAATGATGCACGATAGGTGTAACCAAACTGGAAAACTACAAACTTAAATAAATGTGTAACGACAACTCAAACAGGGGTAACGCATGAATATCATGTTTTAAACACTTTTGACGAAGCACAATTTAAATAGATCGTTTTTGCTGTAAACAACTAACAGTAACACTAAACCGCGATATCCTAAGTTAGGCCATACTGCCTAGGCTTATATCACAAAAACACTTTGCGAGAAAAAATGACGAGTAAATTTAACGTTTTGGCGAGTAGAATTTTAGACTCGGTCGCCAGTTGGCGAGTAGTTTTAATTTTTTATGTCGAGGCCTGATATATAGATATAGGACACCAATCGTCCTTCACCTTACAATTATGTAATTTGAACTTGTCTTGTTGCACCGCACGTTAAACTAATACCAGCACTTTTATGTGCAGACTGCGCTGTGTAAACTTTATCTACAAAACTCTTCAGGTGTTTTCCTATGCAAAGAGCCGCAGGATATCGGGTTAATTGTGCATCAATTTTCCACACTGTTTATTTCTAACAGAGTGATATAATACGATATCTAATCCGGTGTGTCTTTATGGCTTGTTTGTTTGAATATTGTTTCATGCATCATGTATATCCCATAAACAGCTGATTTTAAGTTTTTTGTATATTCAAGTATTTTTCTAATATTAGTAGTGTAATTATCATGTGACTAATATTGGAATGTATGTGCTTCTCTAATTTTGTTATTTTTTTCCTGTTAAATCTCTCTTTTAACCAAACTCGAATAGTCTTAAATTGATTTCATCACATGTCCGAACAGTCGCGCAAGTTTAGTTGGTTATTGGTTAGTCCCGTGTTTAAAGTCGTTTCCGATCACTGTGGTCCCCAGATATGCTAGAAAATCAGATACTGGTCACTAATACTCAGATTTCAACATTGAGCTTCTTGACTGCCCCCCCACCCCACCCCACCCCCACTGAGACATTTAAGTGTCTTTGAACGTTTCTTCTAATTACCCGGGAACCATTTTGAGGGTCACGTCCTCCAGCACAGTATTTATGACGACTTCTAGCAATTTTTAGGAAGCATGCCGAAAATGTTGGGAGCAATATTTGGTGACCTTAAAACCCCAAAAGTAACGTGTCTGAATCTATTGTTTTACTTTATTTGCTCACTGTAGCAGTAGTGACGCAATATTCCAAATTCTTTAAAGGTAACTTTCCCCTTATCCTTTGTCTTGGACCCGGCGCCCTTTTATTTATCGGAATATCCGACCCCCTCGTGGTATTCAAAAATAACTATAGGTATACTGCAACTCTTTCTCGCCCTTCTTTCCACCTTCCCTTCTCCCCCCCCTCCCCCCACCTCCCCCTCCCTTACTTGGGATTTACAATTGGACATAAATGTGCTTGTACAGTATTAACCAAAAGAACTTTGACCTCTCTCCATCCTTCAAGTGGGTTCTCTCGATCGAGGTCGGCTCGCCTCTAAATGTAGAATTCATCCAAGTCACTTTGTGTGTAAACAATTTTTTTCTGTGTGCAATGACGTTTTTCATTTTTTTTTCTTTTTTTTCCTGATACGTATGCATAACTTCTAAAAATAGTTGGGTGCTCTAATCATGTTATTTATTATTAATTATTCATCTCTCTTATTCTTCTTTGTTATCATCGTCTTCATCTTTATCATGGGGTGGGGGAGGGGGTGGTGGTGGTGGGTTTGATTTAGTTATCAGTATTTGTCGATTTAATATAATTTATTACTTACGTATAATTCTGTCCATGATTTTGCTCATTTGACCTGTTTTTTTAACGGATTCATAAAAATGCTCATAAAAAGTCGTCAATCGATCTGGTTTTTTTATGATGTAATAAAATCATATTTGATTATATATAAAAAAATAAACACGTTGTTTAACTTATCTTCTCAAATTTTCATCATTTCCATCAACAACAAAAATTGATAAAACTTTTGAAGGTTGTCTCATGTTTCACATTTTTCCATGCAAATTTGCACCTTTTTATGAGACCAATTTTATGCTATATATATATATGCTATGCTATATATATGCTATATATACATATATATATATATATGTATGCTTTATAGCCACATAGTGTTAAAGTATGCAAGGAACACCGTAATTGAGCGCAGAATCGGTGCAGTCCTCTCGGGATGCGGATTTGGTGTCGTTTTGAAAGCGGACGCCCGATAATTGAAAATGTGAGCGTCATCTTAAAAAGTACATAATTAGTTCATGCAATCATGCTTGCCATTTTAGAAGTCGGTCTATATGTGGTTATTGGTTTGTTTTACTTTATTCTTGTACCGTTTGGCACCGAGTGACGACAAGATTTATTCTTCTTCAAAGAATGGCAATGACCGGTACTAAAAAACCACCCCCCAAAAAAAAAAACACTTCAAAGAACTGTTTTATCATATCTATAATATTACCTTATATTTCTTTCTAAAATATATGTATATTATAATTTAGCAAATGATTTGGGAAAATCTAGAACGGTGAAAATGGGCTACCGAACCTCCGCTATGACCTGCACCGTGGTCTGACCCCTCCCCCCTCTACCCCCGCAAGGAACTCTCTAGAAAGTAGTGGGCTTGCGGAGGCTGCTTGTAATGTCCACAGTACATCCATATCAGTTTAGAACCACTCATGAAGGGAGTGAGGCATATAGATCATGATATAAATATTACATACATGTATTAAATATGAGAAAGTCGTTGACAAAATTCCTCATGCGTTAATTTCTCACTCGTTAAAGTCCTCACTCGTTAAAACCTGTATTAGGTATAATGGTAAACTAAGAAAAGACTTGAGATGGCATTTTTATCGAACCTGTTCCTTTTTTTCTCTTTCGATAAAGACACAAAAAATTTGTATTTAAAGCATCTTTCTCTTCCTGTTCCATTTACTCTTTAGATGAAAATATGACACGTTTACTAAATATTGTTAATATTAGGCAAAGCAAAATAAAGTCCCGCAATCGTTTTCATTCTCCTCTGTGATGAATGCATTGGAATTTTAATGTTTCTCTCTATTTTTTTACCTTTGTTGCTATGGTTGCAAACGAAGCGGTCGCTATAGGAAGGTGTCTAATTTTATTGTATTATTTTGTAGTGGTATGGTTTTCTTTTGGGGTGTGGGGGGGGATGAGGGGTGGATATGGCATGGTGGAAAGAATTTTTGAGTGAACAGGTAGAGGAATTTTACTTTCCATTTCACAGGGTAAAAGGAGACTGATTGGTCAAACCATTAACAGTAAACTTGAGAGATAGATGGAAACAGTTTTTGATGGGTTCAGTTATATTTTATGTAAGTTTAACTTTTTACCTTATATCGACAAAAAGGAGAGGAAAAAATATATTCTAGGAATGGTTTGATTATTATGGAGGCTGGATCGATAGAGAGTAAAAGTTTGATAGCTGTGAAACAGCCCTTTAAATAACTTTACCTACAAGCCATCATTTATGTGTGAAGGTATATATATGCATTAATATTATATATCATACATGTGACTTTCAAAATGGCCGACGCTGGTAGACTTCTACAACATATTGTACATGTATGTGTGCATGCATGAATGTATATATATATATATATATATATATGTATATGTTTATATATATATATGTATATATATATATATATATATATATGTATATATGTATGTATTTAACAAAGATTCAGTTCACTTCCTGCTTCAAGTGCTCAATACATAGAAGTAGAGCAAGTACAGTATGTATGTATGTATTTCAGATCTTCCTGCAAGCAGGAACTCCCGAAGCCGCAAGCTGACCGAAGTCAGTCTCTTAGATTCATATTAAACGTCCATGATTATGAATTGTCAATTGTCAACAACTCTGTAACTGGACGACATACATTAATCTTGGAGTGACTCGAACTGTGGACATAATATAGTATAGGTATGCAGTAACTCACAGCATTTCGTTACTCGAGTTAAACACCTGTACGGTGACCATCTGATATAACAACATGCTGCAAGTTACCGTATAGGTGTACATTATTATATATATATATATATGTATACAAATAAACATGCACTAATGAAACTTTTCTTAACATGTTGCTGTGTAATTAATCAACAATACCTTAATAATATACCCAGACCTCTCCAGATGGGACGTTGTGACATTGTCCTCTGTTTTAAATCATGTATCAACGATGTATCATGTTTATTTGTTATTATTATCGTATTCTTCATAGGGACCTTTTGTGACTTTTCAATGCCTAGAGGTGTATATAGTCTCTTCATGTCTTTAATTACATCCAACAAGTGAACATAATATTTACATATTTGCATCTTAATTTATGCTATTATTCATTATGGACATAATGTGTCAAAACAACTCTCCTCCCTCCCCCCCCCCCTCCCCCTCCTCCATCTTGGAAGTCCTTCCCTCTGTTATCTGGGTCCTTCTTGCATGGAACTAAAGGTTAGAAGGAGATGGTAATCCTGAAGTCTCTGGTTCCAAATCTTGTTCCAACGATAAAGGTCTCCGCCCTTTGAAATTATGTTGATAATTTGCCGATGAGGTTTCTGTTGCGCGATTCATTCACTGTTCAAAAACCAAAACTCATTAATTTATTGATAGTGTAATCTCTTTATAGCAGATGCCAAATTAGGTCTAGCCGACTTGACTGTAGAGAATCTGGGCACCAAGATCTATGGACATTGAACGGAACAGGCAAATGGAACCCCTTCCTCTCTTGTTTCGGTGGCTCGAGGGGGCAGGGGAGGGGGGTAAGGGGAGGTAACAAATCGTAGCTGGTTACGACCACTGAACCTTGTCACCTTTGACACTGGTGGTCATTTATGTAATGTTACATCAATTTTTAGCATTATAATGTAGTAAAACATGTTCAAAAACTGCTAACAAAAATACCAGAAATTATTCAATTGTTTTCGATGAAACCTCGTAATGTCGTGCACAGATTAATTTGGCTTCCATCCTTAATTGGTTCACATCGTCGTATTAATTTAAATGGCTCTCTATTGAAGGCGGAGACCGAAAGGCATTCTGAGAGCTGGGTACGTCTTGTACTAGTTCTGTATGATGCATGTTGGGATTAATATTTTAGGCTTTCATATCGTGTTCTATTTTTACTTATTTTTGCTCCAAACTTTTCATGATTTTAGTTTGTATTCGTTTCTTGTAATTATAAACAACCAGGAACTAATACGTGTTGTGTCAAATAAATTTAAGAAAAAAAAAAATTGATTTATGCAATTTAAACTTGTGTATTTTCTGTGGTAATAGTCTTCTTCTTCTTGTACAGTGAGGTATGTTACATATATAAGATAATGGCGTGTAAATGTATATATATATATATTAGGGTGTCAGCATATAAAGCGGGAGGCCCGGTTCGAATCCCAGTGGAGGCTGGAAGATTTATCACTGTTCTGGATTTTCCAACTCACTACAATTT
>JAIPMN010006676.1:0-12692 GCA_020650975.1 Apostichopus californicus
ACTCCTGCTTGTTTACTCTGTGCTTCAGGTTTTATGTTTGCTACTTACTTCCTTATGATAGCTGACCTTAGTGCATTAATTGCTTCCTTATTTACCTGATTGTTGGTTAAGTCCAACCTCCAACATTTCTACCTTAAGTTTTTAAGATAAAATACCGCCAAAAATTACACCCAAAAAAAAAGAAAAGGTAAATCTATGCAGAATACAGCAAGGAAAGATTCTTACTTTGGTATCCTTACAGCAAGTCCTAGATCAGCAATTACACATTCAAGATCAAGGTTTTTTCTTCTTACTAAAATATTCTGAAATAAATTGTTTTCAAAAGAGAGAGGAAAGAAATTATAATATCAATAGATTTTCAACTGAATTGAACTGATACACACATTGTAATATTAAATTTAATATCATGTTGAATTCTTGTATTCCCTTACTGGATGTAGATGCTGGGACCTAAGCATGACAGAAAATTGCAGGGATTATGAAACTTTAACTGGTGATATTAGACAACCTCACTCTCAGACTGTACACTGTTATACTCCAGGAGACAACCTCACTTTCAGGCTGAACACTGTTATACTCCAAGAGACAACCTCACTCTCAGGCTGTACACTGTTATACTCCAGGAGACAACCTCACTCTCAGGCTGTACACCGTTAAATGTTAAAGGAGAGGTATTCATGTTCAATGCCATTCATGATGACAAACATACTAACCTGAGATGATAAGTCTCTATGCATAAATCCTTTGGAGTGTAAGTACTTCATGCCCTTTGCTACATCGTTGGACAATTTTAATTTTACAGGCCAAGAGAGGTATTCGCGGTCATCACAGATTAACTCTTGGAGATTCCCGCCGTTGATAAACTGAAAGCAAGAGAAGGGAGAAGACATCAAATATAACTTAAAAAGCCATAACAAAAAAAAACAAAAAATAGCCATTTTCAGCATTGTAATACACAGGCTGACAACTCACACTTCTGAGAACAATATTCTGCTATAAGTGAGTTTTTAAGGCTTTATAGCTTTTGTTAGTCTAAATGACAGAGTGTATTAAAAGTTCATTGCACTGTGCACTATTTATGAGGCCTCTGGAAAGTCTCATCCTTGGATATATGTCAATTATAATGAATAGCCCGGGTTGATAGTCTTCCTTGTAACAGTCTTGACACGAGACACTCGGTACAGATATTAACACGATTAACCATTAAGTACAAAGTCAACATGTAGTTTCAATTTCCTTGAACAGGCTCTCCAAATGTCAAAGAAATATGACTTTAATTGTATCAGCAACATTAAAAAATTTATCGGGTTTGAGTGATGAGTGACGAGCTTACCTGTCTTCTCACAAACTTAGCAGTCTAGTTCTAAAGCACAAAATCAACCTTCTGGTGCGTTTTGGGTGGTAGAATGAGAAGGAAGGGCATTGATAGGACGGGTCCGGTCATAGAGGGCGCACAGTGTTAAAAAGGTAACCAGTTCATTCTCGGCACGGTAGAACCAGAGTTCAAAGGTTGTGAGGAGACAAGTAAGCGAGGAGCGAAGTCAATCGTACAATTCAGTGTGAAGACTATGTTTAACATTTGCAACATGCAGTGTTTACTGCAGCTATTACATTCTTCAGAAATAAACTACTAACCCAGGGTCCCCAAGTACAATCTATACCAACCTCCCTCTGAAAGCTTCATGGGCAATGGTTCTTCATGGTGTACTGTTAACTACTTTCTGTGTTGACCTTTGATGACCTTTGGATACCATTCAATAATGAAGTTTCCTACTAAAGTTGTCCAACAGTTCGAACTTTCATGTATCATTTCAAATCAAGGGGGGAAAAAAATAGCCCCCAAACGATTTTGAAGTTTCTCTTTTAAATACTGGGTGTAAAAACGCTTGGAATCAAATGCAAGTAACAAACCTATTCTCCACTTGACATGTATTTGACCCCCAAAACAACACAACCCTAACAACGAAAAAGACAATAGCACAGATGGCAGATTTGGTCGACTGATGACAAGACCGGCTACCAAACGTCATTAAGGGCAGCATTCCAACTCATGGGATATAAAACCGATCAGCGATGACTGAGCTGGTTATAGCCAGTTACAGAAATATTGAACTATAAAACTTCTTGTAATTTACAACCTTTCAAATGGTTGTGTCACTTCCTTACTTGTGGATATGATACTGCAACAAAAGAACGGGAAAATTCAAGAAGCAGGAATCAATCAGTGACCTTCGCATCCTGTGTCAATCATATTCCTTTCTTTCGAGTTTAAACAACAGGATATCAACAGACTTGTGATTTAGCCCAATGTTGTCAAAGATAGCTCAGGAAAAAAAAAAAAAAAAGCCCATACGACACAGCGTACACAGTACTTGTTGGTGATTTATATTTGATAAGCGTTCTTTCCCTTTTTAGCAATTCCTCTTGCACGAGGCCAGATAATATTTCGTCACACTCTCGGAAGTAAGGAACACCTGTTTCCAAAACCATCTCACAGATCATGTCAAGTACAGATTGGCAAACTTGTACCTAAAGTTGATCTCTAGAAAATAACCGAGAGGGAACTGTATTGTCACTACTGTCGATGATATATATAGTCTAACCTGCGCCCAGTCTTCCAATCTAGGTTTGGCCTGTAAGAGGAACTTCATCAAGATATCTCGCCGAAGTTTTGCGTTTACGAAAAAAATCAAAACATTTATACCCTCTTCTCAGATCATTGGTTGGATAGTTATCACACCCTGTACCAGAGGGGGAAAGCAAGCAGGTGTGATGTCATAGATCTGCATAATTTGACAAAAACATGTTCCTTTTTCCCCTTTTGTATTTTTTCAATCTATTGATTTTTTAAATTGCCAACCCTCAGTTCGATAGTATGTGAAGATTATACATTACCGAAAGAACATAAAGAGATGCATCCACTTTTAGGGTAGAAATTTGAACAGAAGTAAAACAAGTATATATCAATATTGTTGCTCACTTCAAGTTCACTTTTGGTACCAAACATAAGCTCTGGCCTCGATAAGCTCTGCTTCTGTCAGGTCTCCCCCACTTCACACATAATTTGTATATATCAATTGTTTGATTCCCATGGAATGTATTTGTATTGTATATTCAAATGTTATATGTTCACTTTGTTTATGTTTTGGTGAAGTGGAAATAAGTAGTTTTCAATTTCAACATATCATAAACTACAAGTGAACAGACCTTGAAAACCACAAGTAAGGAAAATAAATATTTCCCCCACATGCTTAGATTACATTACTCTTTAACATGACAACAGTAAATAAGGCTCTAAAGTATCCATTTAATATTGTGATGCGAGATGTGGTGTGGGATGGGGTGTGGGATGTGATGCGGGATGTGGTGCCGGATGTGGTACGGGATGTGGTGTGGGATGTGGTGGGAGTGTGGTGTGGTGTGGGATGTGGTGTAGGATGTGGTGCCGGATGTGGTACGGGATGTGCTGCAAATGAGACATTTTCTGTTTGTGTTTTGATATTGTAAAACTACGAGTTTGAGAGAAACACTTGCATTTGTTTTCATTGCTTTCCTTCAGGGCAAGTTGTACATACATATTCAGCTGGAGGCAGCATGCCCTACACAACAAATGCTACTGGTGTATGCAAACAACTCATCCGCTTAAAGTGAATTGCGATCCGTAAAGACAGAATAACTAACCTTTTATACATAGTATCTGATACCATTTGTTTATAGGGCATCTACTGACACAAAATAACCCACCTTTCTTGACACCTGATTGTTCTAAAAATCTACCATCCACAAGGGCGCACCAAAAAAAAAAAATAATAAGATGCATTCTCAAAAAAAAAAAACATTTTCTGACAAAAACTAATCTGTGTTTAGAATGCTTACCATTTAATCAGGTATAAACATCAAATTAACTACCTTTGTCTACATATCACATAATAAACATTCCTTTTGGTAACAGACTAAACACTGGTTGTTCATGATCTGAAAAGAGATCATCTACATCAACTTCATTTCTTTAGGAAGGAAGTTTTTGGCCCATAATCATAAACAAACAGTTTCGTGGGTAGCGACAAATAAGAGCAAGCCTTCCACAGTTCAACAACTGTAAGGTATTTTATGTCAGGAATAAAGACGAAGCAATGAAATGTGATATTTTGAAAAACTGTCACCAAGTGCCTTTCGAGATATATAATTACAATATGCCCATCTTGGCAGCTTACATAAGAGGAAACAAGATCTAAAAGAAGACGGTACCATCTACGAAAAAGATTTTCTATCAAAAATATTGATGGTTGGAACCTCCCTGCCTAACAAAGATAGAGTGTTGATACATAAAACTGTTTCATGATATTAAAAATCCTATAATCAAGGTCACACAAATTGACTTGTTATCTTTCAGTTTAAATAAGGATGTAGAGTCAAGCATTCAAAACAAACATTAATGAACAGTGTCACTAGTAGATTTCTACTTGGCATTATCTTTTTGTAAGGCAGTATTTTGAGTTGATTTGGGTTAAAAAAAAAAACTTAAAAATTTAGTTTTATGTTTTGACTGTTTATTGATATTAAAAATCCTATAATAAAGGTCACACAAATTGACTTGTTATCTTCTCAGTTTAAATAAGGAAGAAGAGTCAAGCAAATTTCAGATGTGATTAAAAACTGCCGTGGATAAAACATGCTGCCAGCAACAGAATGTTGAGAGACAACCACAGTGGAATCACAAAATTTGTTGCTGATTAAACCCTCCCTCCACTTGGTGAAAACAATATGGGTAGGTTTCTTAAGTTAAATTAATTGCAAACCTTGCTTGTCAGTAAATGCTAACTATGTTTTATAAACTTGTCGAGCAAATGCGGAATACATTTTTTTCAAAAATTCTTTACTACTGTCTGATACTGGATAGGTGCATGTACAGTACGTAAGTTGTAAAACTAACACAATAAGTACGATTGTGTTATTTGTGTTTTTCTACCTGCTTGGCATGATATTTTCGACTAAATACCAAAAAGGACAAACATTCCAAAGTACAGGTTCAGAATTCAGAGGCATCATCTTTTCTTACTTGCCTAGGATCATAAACACCATACCAGCGAGTAACTACAGTACTTCAGTGTTATCACATTTCTAATGCACCGTCACGATCCCCCACCAAGACAAATATAACTTCAATGTTTAAACTATGTTCTACTTTCTAGGGATCATAAACACCATACCAGCCAGTAACTACTTCAGTGTTATCACATTTCTAATGCACCGTCACGATCCCCCACCACGACAAATATAACTTCAATGTTTAAACTATGTTCTACTTGCTCGGGATCATAAACACCATACCAGCAAGTAACTACTTCAGTGTTATCACATTTCTAATGCACCGTCATGATCCTCCAACACGACAAATATAACTTCAATGTTTAAACTATGTTCTACTTTCTAGGGATCATAAACACCATACCAGCAAGTAACTACTTCAGTGTTATCACATTTCTAATGCACCGTCACGATCCTCCAACACGACAAATATAACTTCAATGTTTAAACTATGTTCTACTTGCTCGGGATCATAAACACCATACCAGCAAGTAACTACTTCAGTGTTATCACATTTCTAATGCACCGTCAAGATCCTCCAACACGACAAATATAACTTCAATGTTTAAACTATGTTCTACTTGCTCGGGATCATAAACACCATACCAGCAAGTAACTACTTCAGTGTTATCACATTTCTAATGCACCGTCACGATCCCCCACCACGACAAATATAACTTCAATGTTTAAACTATGTTCTACTTTCTAGGGATCATAAACACCATACCAGCAAGTAACTACTTCAGTGTTATCACATTTCTACTGCACCGTCACGATCCCCCACACGACAAATACAACTTCAATGTTTAAACTATGTTCTCCTTTCTAGGGATCATAAACACCATACCAGCAAGTAACTACTTCAGTGTTATCACATTTCTAATGCACCGTCACGATCCTCCACCACGACAAATATAACTTCAATGTTTAAACTATGTTCTACTTGCTCGGGATCATAAACACCATACCAGCGAGTAACTACTTCAGTGTTATCACATTTCTAATGCACCGTTACGATCCCCCAACACGACAAATACAACTTCAATGATTAAACCATGTTCTACTTGCTTGGGATCATCTTTACTACTTGCTAGGGATCATAAACACCATACCAGCAAGTAATTACTTCAGTGTTATCACATTTCTAATGCACCGTCACGATCCCCCCCCACACGACAAATACAACTTCAATAATTAAACTATGTTTTACTTGCTCGGGATCAACTTTTCCACTTGCTAGGGATCAGAACACCACAGTGTTAAGAAATGTACAATATATCTACTTGCCAGGAATCACGACTTCACGTTGTGCCAGGAGTCGCGACATCACATTAACCTTGTACTAACTAGTTCAGTTAAAATTCTCTCTTTTCTACAAATGAACCGCTACGATCTCATAAAACAACAAATGGGAACTTAGGCGTTAGAAACACTGCATTATACTTGCCAGACATTCCCTAACACTAGTTTTACAGCATCAGTGTTAATGCTGCATTATACTTGCCATACATCATTCCATAACACTAGATTTAGAGCTTCAGTGTTAATACTGCATTATACTTGCCAGCCATCATTCCCTAACACTAGTTTTACAGCATCAGTGTTAATGCTTCATTATTCTTGCCATGCATCATTCCATAACACTAGTTTCACAGCTTCAGTGTTAATGCTGCATTATACTTGCCAGACATCATTCCATAACACTATTTTTACAGCTTCAGTGTTAATGCTGAATTATACTTGCCAGGCATCCTTCCATAACACTAGTTTCACATCTTCAGTGTTAATGCTGCATTATACTTGCCAGGCATCATTCCATAACACTAGTTTTACAGCTTCAGTGTTAATGTTGCATTATACTTGCCAGACATCATTCCATAACACTAGTTTTACAGCTTCAGTATTAATGCTGAATTAAACTTGCCAGGCATCATTCCCTAACACTAGCTTTACAGCATCAGTGTTAATGCTACATTATACTTGCCAGACATCATTCCATAACACTAGCTTTACAGCTTCAGTGTTAATGCTGCATATACTTGCCAGACATTTCCTAACACTAGTTTTACAGCTTCAGTGTTAATGCTGCATATACTTGCCAGACATTTCCTAACACTAGTTTTACAGCTTCAGTGTTAATGCTGCATTAAACTTGCCCGGCATCATTCTATAACACTAGTTTTACAGCTTCAGTGTTAATGCTGCATTATACTTGCCATACATCATTCCATAACACTAGTTTTACAGCTTCAGTGTTAATGCTGCATTATACTTGCCAGGCATCATTCCATAACACTAGTTTTACAGCTTCAGTGTTAATGCTGCATCATACTTGCCAGGCATCATTCCATAACACTAGTTTTACAGCTTCAGTGTTAATACTGCATTATACTTGCCAGACATCATTCCATAACACTAGTTTTACAGCTTCAGTGTTAATACTGCATTATACTTGCCAGGCATCATTCCATAACACTAGTTTTACAGCTTCAGTGTTAATGCTGCATTATACTTGCCAGACATCATTCCATAACACTAGTTTTACAGCTTCAGTGTTAATACTGCATTATACTTGCCAGACATCATTCCATAACACTAGTTTTACAGCTTCAGTGTTAATGTTGCATTATACTTGCCAGGCATCATTCCATTACACTAGTTTCACAGCTTCAGTGTTAATGCCATTCAAAGGACAGGTACTGTACAATCTCATACAAACAAATACAAATTCATGTTACCGCTGTTCTACTTCCTTCACAGGTATTATGACTCTCATAACGACACAACAAGCAATTACAAGTTCATCTTTATTTTGTACACTACTGCACAATAATCATCTCAAAACAAGACAAAACCAGTAATAAATCACATATTGTTCAGACACTGCAACACAAAACAACAACACAAATAAAATACACAAAAAATCGTTTCAATGTTAGCACTCTACCCTTAGAATACACCACAGTGTACGTTGATCAATATTTCAGTTCTGTTAATATGGCAGATGCATTAGTCCAGGTCTGGTAATTATACAATGTACAGTAGCTAATTATAGCTTGGTTTCCTCTCCAATAAACTGCAACAGGAAAAAGTCACTCACCTCTGTTAGAGCATGTAATTGACCTTCTTCAATGCACACACCTTTTAACCTGCAAGGAAGCAAGCAAGAAAAAGAAGAAAAAAAACAAAACAATATTACTACGTTTAGTCTCTGAAGAGGTTTCCATAAATGAAAAATTTAGAGAAGAAAAGAAAATAATGCTTCTTTAATTCTTGATGACATGAAGATAACAGAACAAGAAAAATTATACTGTTGTTACTATGATATTAACAGTAACATGGAATTCCAGTACTGTACGTTATTAATAGGCCATCTGAATATTCATATTATTTAAATGAGTCACCTCTGCGGGATGATGATCTGATCATTGACGTTAATGAGATCAACTCTATATCTGTAATCTGTCTTCATACATGAAGGACCCCATATAAAATGCACACACTCGTTTTGCCAGCTACCGTAGAATATTAAACACAATGAGATTTTTTTGGGGGGCTCTTTGAGTTAAAGCTCTCTTTTGATACTCAAGATCAGAGTCAAATAGTGACAAAATAACAAGCAAATCCTCTGTACCTTGAATCTTATACGGTTCAATGGATTCCCAGGAACTTGACTGGTTTGGGGTTTAACGACTGACGATACTTTCCTGTCTCCAAATCTACATATGCACCTTTCCAATCTACCTCAACTACACGACTGGCATGGTTTAGGTGTGCGGCCCCACTTCTGGGAGGTAAGAGGGGAGCGGAGTAAACTCATCCTAACTCATTGCTATGGGTGAGAATCAGGCTGTGTTACTGGGTTCATGAAATATCTCTTAATTTTTGAAATCCCAGAAAGAGATAATCTGAGGTCGCTTTGTAGACTCTTCATGATACAGAATGAAGCTGACTTTGAAATCAAGACATACCACTCACTAAACATGTTATTCTTTTTCTCCCAGTTAATGTTGGCATATGGTGCAGTACGTAAAATGTTGCAATGTGTACTCAATGCTTTACATTAATTGACCTGACTCATGAACTGAAAAATGCACTAATAAAGACTGCTGGAATCATAAATGGTTTGCCTTTCGGTGGGAAAGTTCACAAACACTACCGAGTAATATTCCAAAAAAAAAAAAATTTTTTTTTTTTTTTTATCAAGTTTAACATACCCTCCTAGAATCTTTCATTTCAAGCAATTTCAGCTTTTCATAAATTTACAATTAGTCTTAATTCTTTGAGATCTACAAAGGCATTTCTGTATTCATTTGTTGTGCCTCTCAATTGAACTACAGGGTTAAGAAATACACCTTAAAAAATCAACTGAATTAGCTTCTAAAGGTCATTAGCATTGGGTCCAATATGACGACCATCAGTTACAGTTTGTTCTTGATTTGTTATTTTTTATTTCTCATCCAGACCCTTTTCTCTATTCCTGTATAGTACCGAAATAATCTGGCAAACATTGACATCACTAGAAATGTTCAAACTGATAGAATTAAATTTGAGACATCTGGTAGATCCATTTTAATTTTTCCATCTCCCCCATAACATTTAATCAGACGCTACCAGTTGGAACCGATTAAACATTTAACTAATTTCCCCAAAGATTTCAGCCACTGATCTCTAGCTGCATGGTCTAATCAATACCATGTGATACTCTTCATAACATAAATATCACAAACAGGTCAAATGCATGGAGAAGACCCCACCATTAGGAGGATTCCTAATGATACAAGAATGCACAGCACATATATATGTGAGACGAATATCTTGATGTGGCGGTGAAATAAACTTTCTTTACATGTCCCTGTACGCATGTATGCAAGTGATAGTTTTTCTAGAGCGACAGTCCGCACACTATGGGGGGCCACCCAAAAGTGGGTGGGTGGGTGGGTGGGTGGGTGGGTGGTGGGTGGATGTGTCACAACATATTTCAAGATGTTTCGAAACTTTATCGACGTTTTTTCGGAGCTTGCCAATTGAGATCGATGAAGTTATTTTTTTCGTGCTTAAACTTGGGAGTAATTATACAAATGACCTAATATATATTATGTCAAATTTAGAGGGCCTGATCATTTCGATCCTAGCAGTATCCTCCTACTCATTTAACCTTCCAAGCTAAACCGGTTTCATTTTTCTCTCTAGAGTTTAAATTCTAGAAGGAGACCTACAGTAGCTGTATCAGGATGCTGATGAGGATGAATCATCCTGCAATCAGTTTACAGGAAATTTAACACCTCCAGTGGAAATAACCAGGTCTTGTAATCAGTATGGTCACCTATATACGTACTTGTACAGTACTTACTAACTGCATCAAATCGACTTTAATACACAACTGTACAGAGATGTTTCAGTTTATCCTCAGTTTACATACAGTACTAATAAAGTACACAATAATTGCTTACTGCTAGTTTCTAATAAAACAAACAGTTTTCCTTCTCCTCTTTTCCCGTCATGCCCCTCCCCTCCCTCCCTCCCTCCCCCCCCACTTGTTCCCATGACACTATAATATATGCACGGTCAGTACTTTGAACTTTCGGACGGAAACAGACTTTTCTTAGGGATAAAACAAGCTCAAATTTACGAGTGGTTAATCAAGTGTCTCTCCTATATTTAACATGGAGCTGATGGTTGGGCTTCTTTTGATCGCTTCTCATTCATTTGCGAGCTACTGTGCTGTCTGTACAGTAGATCAGAGACGAGGAGAGGGATAAATGAGAAGAGAAATCAAATTAGCAAAAGTGGCCACATTACAGCATGGAATTCAACTTTGAGGCTTAGCTTTCAAATCTGGTTTTAGACTGGTGCATCAAAAGAGAGCACTGACTTTCAGTAGGGCAGAGGAAAGAAAGTTTCTTAAGAGGAAAGCAAAATAAATATACAAATAAATCATACAAAAGGAAGAGAGGAACCAGGTAGAAACAAACATGTCTTTAGTTCTGCCGACTTGGATGGCAGGTATGCATACCCGAGAATGTTAGGATGATGCAGTTGGTTCAGTAATTCAATTTCGTGGAGGTTGTTTGCTCTCGTGTTGGTCTGTTGACTTATCTTCATCACCAGAACCTCTCCGGAAGAGCGATGCTTCACCTGGAGCAAAGAGGAAAATGAAACGTGAGGATGAATAGTTTACCTCAGTGAGCTGCTAATGCATGGATGAATGGAATTGGGGGGGGGAGGGGGGGTACATGGGAGGAGAATCAAATCTGTTTAAGGCAGATAAAAGAAGCATATACTCATTGCATCTACTAATAATATATGTAAACTACTAATATGTTGCTTTGTCACCTTAATGATGGCCTTGAAATATAACTTCTACTATCGATTCTCTCGTATTATTTCCTGTTTACATTGCTGAGCACTATATAATGTACTTCCACTTCTGCAATGTCATAAATATAGTAGCACTGGCTATGACTATTAAAGTGATGCAAACTTTGTTTACATAATGCAGCTCGAATTACGATGCTGAGAAAGGAGAGGATTTTTTCAAGTTTCATGCAGGATGCAATCAACCAGTGTTGCATTCAGTACCCTGTAGTATTCCATCAATATGGTTAATTCTCAAATACATAATACAATATGTACGGAGTTTACTCATATATTATACTGTATCTATTCTGCGTCATGCAGAATACTGTCATACAAAGTAACAGAACATAGATCCTAGCTTGTACAGCATACAGTACTGTTCATGCATCATATACATTGTGAAGAATAAAAATAAAATATTACAGTGTTACTTGAAAGTATGTGCAATGAATACAGATTCTGTACTTGTACCAAAAACAGCCAATATTTGAGCAGTCGAATGCCCTACAATATGAGCTGGAAAGTATACTGTGCAACACAGAGGTCCATGTACAGCATACAGCTCATATCGGTGCACAATAATTACTAGAAAATATTAAGTACTTTACTGATTACCATACAATGCATTCAGTTACTTGTTATATGATTACAGTACATTGTAGTAGTAATGTTTACCATACAATGCATTCAGTTACTTGTTATCTGTTTACAGTACATAGTAGTACTGTTTACCATACAATGCATTCAGTTACTTGTTATCTGATTACAGTATATACATAGTAGTAGTACTGTTTAACCATACAATGCATTCAGTAACTTGTTATCTGCTAACAGTCCATAGTAGTACTGTTTACCATACAATGCATTCAGTTACTTGTTATCTGATTACAGTATATACATAGTAGTAGTACTGTTTAACCATACAATGCATTCAGTAACTTGTTATCTGCTAACAGTCCATAGTAGTACTGTTTACCATACAATGCATTCAGTTACTTGTTATCTTCTTACAGTATATATGTACTGTTTACCATACAATGCATTCAGTTACTTGTTATCTGATTACAGTATATACATAGTAGTAGTACTGTTTAACCATACAATGCATTCAGTAACTTGTTATCTGTTTACAGTACATAGTAGTACTGTTTACCATACAATGCATTCAGTTACTTGTTATCTGATTACAGTATATACATAGTAGTAGTACTGTTTAACCATACAATGCATTCAGTAACTTGTTA
>JAIPMN010006677.1:0-28241 GCA_020650975.1 Apostichopus californicus
ACGAAAAATTTTCTTGTACGCTGCGCGCCAACCCGTGGTGGCGCTCCGCTTAGATAGTCATCACCTGCTCACGGGCCCCCCAAAATTTATTTTCGCACGACGCCCCTGAATATACTGTGTACTCTACTGTGTACTTTAGTGTACTCTACTACTCTAATGTACTCTACTACTCTTCTACTCTAGTGTACTCTACCGCGTGCTGTGTACTCTAGTGTACTCTAGTGTACTCTACTACTCTAGTGTACTCTACTGTATACTCTAGTGTACTGTGTACTCTAGTGTACTCTACTACTTTAGTGTACTATATTGTGTACTCTACTGTGTACTCTACCGTGTACTGTGTACTCTACTGTACTCTACTACTCTAGTGTACTCTACTTTACTACTCTAGTGTACTCTACTGTGTATTGTGTACTCTAGTGTAATCTACTACTCTAGTGTACTCTACTTACTCTACAACTCTAGTGTACTCTACTGTGTACTCTGCTGTGTACTCTACTTACTCTACTACTCTAGGGTACTCTATTGTGTACTCTATTGTGTACTCTACTGTGTATTGTGTACTCTAGTGTAATCTACTACTCTAGTGTACTCTACTTACTCTACTACTCTAGTGTACTCTATTGTGTACTCTATTGTGTACTCTACCGTGTACTGTGTACTCTAGTGTAATCTACTTCTCTAGTGTACTCTACTTACTCTACTACTCTAGTGTACTCTACTGTGTACTGTGTACTCTAGTGTATTCTACTACTCTAGTGTACTCTACTTACTTTACTACTCTAGTGTACTCTACTGTGTACTATACTGTGTACTGTGTTCTCTACTTACTCTACTACTCTAGTGTACTCTACTGTGTACTCTATCGTGTACTGTGTACTCTAGTGTATCCTACTACTCTAGTGGACTCTACTTACATTGAGACGGATTCCAATTTTGTAGTAGAAACAGGAGCGTCAATAATGGAGGGAACAGGGAGACACGCCCCCACCTTCTGAAGGGTGGGGCGCAATATCAAATGCCCCCCTCTCCAGGTTTAGTGTAGTGGCTATAAGCTATCAGGCTCATAATGACTCGTGTATCTCATAAAAGGAGCTCAAACATTGTGCTATGAGAAGAGTAGCTATAATCATTTTATTCTCATCTGTTCAACTCCAGTTTTATGAAATATACAACTTTTCAACTGGGTTGAAATAAGAATTAGGGGTTTCATTTATTGAGTAAAGTAATGAGGAACCGCGTCCATACACCGCGGCCTGAGGCTATATCTGCTAAGACAGCAGATAATGAAAGCCCGCAACATTCGCTAATTTCCTTTCCAGTAAATTATTTTTCATATTTTATAGTTTATGTTGATTACCACGTATGCAAGCAACATAACACTACACGTAAATTATATTATGCATTCCGTTTGGTTAGCGAGGCCACTAATGATAGTTTTAAGTGTTTTTGAAATAATACAGATACATAGGAAATATTGTACTACGCCTGCATGTGTGATAAACTGTTAGTCACTACTAGCTACTAGCTATAGTTACTACACGTAAATTATAGTGTGCAATCAGTTTGGTTAGTAAGGCCACAAATAATAGTTTTAAGTGTTTTTGAGATAATGATACATTTCATAAGAGTTTTGAGACAGTTACATAGGCTATATAGTTCTAAGCCTGTGTACTTAGCTGATAGTCACTACTCGCTACTAGCTAGTTACTACACGTAAATTATATTGTGCATTCAGTTTGGTTAGCAAGGCCACTAATGATAGTTTTAAGTGTTTTCGAGATAATTATACATTTTATAGGAGTTTTGAGACAGATACATATGGTACTACGCTTGCATGGGTAATAAGCTGCTATAGTCATGTTGCTATTATGACTATGGTACACCTTATACCTCAATTCCTAGATTAGTAGTTTTGTTCATTAAATAGTTTTATTTGTGATTAAGTTAACTGATGCCAAGTGCAAGGCCGTAGCCGGTAGGAGGCAGCTTTTCCGTGAGATTTGCACTTTCTAAATGAAAATAGAAAAAGTGTGAACGCCTGCACAGTATGCGCTATTTCAGTTAGTTTTAGCGAAATGATCATTTCTTCTGATATCATTAGTCAGTAGTGTGAAACCTCAAGATTCTAGGCAGATGAATGATCGCGAATGCGATGGCCTTGCGTTTGCTTTGGTTCTGGCGAATTTGGTAACAATAACGATAAACGTATAGAGAGCTCTTAAGATTTGACCTGCGTGAACAGTGTAGCAGTCTAATGTGAAACTGTACGGTACATAAATCTACTTATTACCTCTATATGTGTCATGTGTATGCATATAAGTTTCATTGTTAGCCCCTATATGAGTGTCCCAATGTTTCAATTAAGAACATTGAAGCACAGTCCCCTACAAGGCCCACCCACTCAGTTCATTTGCCACCCCCTTCCTACCCTAGAAGGCTAGAAGGTCCCTTTTTGGCATGTAGAAATACCCAATATAGTTTCCCACAGCATATAAAGGCTACGGATACCATCAGAATGCCCAAGCGTGCTTTTATATCTTTCAACTATCTGTGTAAAACAATGAATAAAGCAAAGCTTTTAAAGGAACCTTAAAGTCCTATATTTACAAAGTGTTTCCCGATGTTCCTCAACTTCCCTCTAGAGATCATGCCCATGGCTACGACCCTAGTATATTATTTTATAGGTGTTTATGTTTCAGATAAAGTGAATGTGCCCAGATACCCAATAGTGCTCTTTGGTTAAAGTGAGTGAAGACTCGCGCACAAAGAAACGATGATGCCTGTAATCTGACCTAGTTTTGAATGAGGTGTAACAGAAGTGTTAGACACCACCATCGATCCCAGAAAATACACACACAGCTTGCTACCGTCGGTAATTAGACACTAGTGTACAGTCAATACATGCAGCTACGGTCAATACTCACAACACCGTGTACATAGCAGCGATGGACATCTCAGGTCCAGATAAAGATAACAAGGTATCACATTTGATTACTGTCTGCATTTTTGTAGAAAAAAACTTCACTTGCAAGCAACGGAAAGTTAACATTTTTCAGAGGGATGCACGCTGTTTGGGGCGAGTCTTCAATGCCTTAAAACTATATTTATGACTGACATATCAATTCAGGCACCAAACATGCAGAAGCAAACTTGACGATTTCTTTATCTGAGTCCTCCCTATGGCCCCCCGCCGAGGCTTTGTGACGTCACTCCTTTTCTGCTTCAAGTTTGTGTTTGATTCAAAACGTGTCGATATTTTGAAATGTCATGTAGGTATTGAATGCCAGTTTAACACAATACTTACAAGATGTTTGCTAATGTAATGTTGGTCTAGTACTATCAGGTTATAAAACACGAAAAAAGATTAAAGTTTTTAAGAGATAAATAGTGACAACATTATGAACTGGTTCATATAATAAGACTGTCTTGTGTTCAGTGTCATGTGGCTCGGGTTGTGTTTGTTTAGAGGGCAGCATTTGTTATTTAATGCGGCGTGTTGAACGATTTAAGAGCAGAGCCTTAGGTGGAGATATACGGCTCTGTTTAAAAGGATAGGGGGAGTAAAATTGTTGGCTGATGATGGAAAGAGGAACATAGTGTAAGCATCCTGCTGCAATTTGAATTTAATTCCTATGAATCGTTTGCGAGATAACAATATTTGAAGCTGACATCTTTTGTACAAAAAGTGAACTTGAAACAAACATGTGTGATGTCATTGATGCACACGGACATTTTCTTTCTTTGTGTTTTCTTTAAAACTTATATCCCATTTTCCTTTCAGAATTTAGGGAAACCCTCCTCTACGAACAATGTAATAGCTTTGTTTTATATTTCACGCCAGATGGTTTTAATCGGCCACCGTAATTTCTTAAACTTTTTGATGACGTCACCTCTACCGCAGGCTGTAGGTGCTAGGCATATGTATGTAAATAAACATAAAATAGACATTCCAGAGTTATCTAGTTCATTCATCGCGTAGTGGTTGTAACCGTACCTGGAGCGACGACAGTGGCCGGTAGATACTAGTACTTGTAGTAATAATAACTCAGATTTCTAGTCCACGGTTTCTACGAATACAATATTCAGCATGGACTTGAAATACGTTCGTCAAACTCGTGGGATAATTCTTGCGCTGTGGTATTGTAAGAAAAAAACTTAATTTCAAAAGTGTAACTTGGGCTGGCCATAGAAAACTAGTTAGCCTGTAAGATCACAGGGGCTCCAACTACCAATGCCAATTCTAGCCTAACTTAGGCATATTGTTTGGCAACTAGTATGGGGGTACCTGTAGTTAGGTAGTGCTCTGCATGGTTTTACTCTAGAACTTCGATTAGGACTAGCTAAGTTTTGGCATATAGGCCTTTACCTTAGAAATAAACTCAAGTAACATGCTTTTTGGTTTGGCTATGGTTACATATGTCCCTTCATGAGTATTTGAAGACAAAAACTGCATTGGTGTACCTGTGATGGATGCCTCAATGACTAGAGGTTTAACTTTAAGCCTAGGCTATATAGCTAAATCAAAGGGATACAAACCCTGCAAATTAATGTTATACATACAGGCAAGCCAGAGGGAAATTGTTGATTATTTTCATGTTGATATTTTCATTAGTTGATAGACTCCTAGTTAGCAGAAAAGTAAAGCATGGCTGCTTGAAAGTCACTCGGTAGTTTATTGTATGTGAATGACAGACCTATGGCTGTCTCTTCCCAGCCCCCAACCCCCCCCCCCCAAAAAAAATATTAGGCGACTGATGGTGCATATATGCAAGGCCGTTTGCAAAATTATGTCAACCCCTTGTATAAAGTGTAAGAGTTTTTGAAAAGGTACATGTATTTGCTGTAGATATTTCATCCATGAAGAATGTTAACAAAGACAAACACCTCAAGAAGCTCTTCCATAAATCATTCTATCCAATTAGTAGCTGCTGGGTGTGAAGACTCGCGCACAAAGAAACGTCTGATGCCAGTAATCTGACCTAGTTTCGAATGAGGTGTAACAGAAGTGTTAGACACCACCATCTATCCCAGGAAATACACACACAGCTTGCTACCGTCGGTAATTAGACACTAGTGTACAGTCAATACATACAGCTACGGTCAATACCCACAACACAGTGTACATAGCAGCGTGGACATCTCAGGTCTAGATAAAACTAACAAGATATCACGTTTCATTACTGTCTGCATTTTGTAGCGACAAGAAGAAAACGTCATTTGCAAGCAACGGAAAGTTAACTTTTTCAAAGAAATATGCATTCTACAACATTGATGAATATACCACCATGATAATTTGAGGAAAAAAATTAAAAAATAAGGATGAAAAAGCCTGGTGAAGAAAAAAAAAGAATCGCTTGTTTTCCATAAATTTATGTTTTGCACCTTCTCTTCTCAACAGTCCTACAGCTAGCAAGTGGTCGTTACCATGGTACTGAGATTGGAACATTTGCACTTGCAGGTTCCACTGGGTCGGGAGCAAAGGGAACTGTCTTTGCTGTGGACCAGTCACGAATCTTCATAAAAGGATTCACTTTTGATGGAAACCAATTTGGCACAGGTTAGACTATATTAGAAACCTTATTTCAGTTTACAAAATTACCCTATTCCTTGTTCAATACTAAAAAGTAAAACCTGGATGATCCTGACTTTTTTTTTTACCGTATCCAGGTTTATCAGTATCCTAATAGTCAATGCAATGTATTGTCATTTAAACCTAGTTTTTCAAGTTTTAATCAATAAACATCAAATACATGTTATCAATACCAAAGCTAAGACTGGGGCCATGCATGGTATTCCATATTAAAAAGGACAACATGTGTTTTGTACAGACAAAGAGTCATTGGCTGCACTATGCTAACTTACAGCAAAAGTCTGATATGAATGCTAACGTCTTTTTCATATCCTGAGAATCCCTGTTCCTAAACTTTTCCGGATAATCCAGAGTTTACCGTGGTTTATGGTTATATAGCTGACCATTCCATTGCTGATATTTGCATTGAGCTGGTCCCTCCTGGTACGCAACTATGCAAAAACGTTTCGTCTTTTGTTTTGATAACGTTATTTGTGTAATAAATATGTCACAAAAATGTTTTCAGGCTAATATTTCAAAACATTTTTTCTTTAAAACATTAATATAACATTAATATAACATTAATATCTCATAAAAACGTTTTAATAACACCACATTTAACGTTATAAAAACATATTTTAGAGGCTCTTTTAAAAATGTTATGATAACGTTTTGTGTATGCTGGGATGGATGGGTCAGACAGTCCAGGTGTGCTTACCACACTGACTGATCAAGATTTTGTTCGGTTGAAGTTGTGTCAACTATCCATCAGTGTAGCTTAATCATACAACTACATACTAAAATTTAAATTTTATAGTAATGAACTTTTCTGATAAACAATGGACATATATGCTCAGGTAGAATGGCATAATGTCAGAAGCACAAACTTAAGTTTCAAGTTTATTTAAAGTCCAGTATAAAATACATGAAAGTACTGTACATATTTATAAATTGGATATGAAAAACAGTTAAAGAGTAATAAAGCTTGAAACAGCATGTGCTATATACAAAAAATAAATTAAAAGTTAATAAAAGAATTAGAGTAAATTTTGTGGAACAACACCCTGAATAAATTTTGCAGCCCTATATAAACTGTTAACTGTGTTCAAATGTACAGTTTGAAATTTTTGGTGTGATTGCCCTATTTCTCAAATTATAATTAGTATATATGTTGAAGAAGTGACTTCAGCTCGTTATGGAGTGGGTGTTTCTCGTCTCTATATGAATTTTATGAGAAAGCCTTTAAAATCTCTCATGCATGGCTGCATTGTTAACTTGGTTACTAAGGGTGTTAATATCAAGGCTAAAAATGTTGGCACAGTAACGCAAGGAGGCTCTAATTCTTTTCTGATCCTTAACAAGTAAAAAATGGTTTCAGGCAGGAACAGCGTATATAATATGAGGTAAAATATATGTATTAAAACTTCCATTCTTACCTCTAACTTAAAATATGGCACAATAAAAGATAAAGTAGATATGATATAATAAACCCTCTAATTCTGAAAATACGACACCTAAAATTAAGGTTATTGTCTTTACACACCCCTAAATGCATCGTCTGTTCAGACGGTACTGTCAACTTGGGCACCCTGTATCACAGTTTTCCTCGCTTTGGCAGTGAGTAGGCCCTCTTGTTTAATGTTGGAAAATTCAAAAATCATCTCTTTAGATTTCTTTTGGTTCAGAAGTAAGTTCTTTTTATCACAGACAGTAGCAACATGAGATACCACAGATTCATAATTACTTTGATCCACATTATATGAGAATTTAGATATTCTAACAGAGAGTGCTGTGTCATCTGCATATTTGATGACAGAACAATTAGATAAAAACCTGTTACACTACAGCTGTTAGGTATGCATGGAGTCCATGATGTGTTACCTTGGGAATAGGTTGTATGTAGTACTAGGTACTATCAGAGTATTAACTGAAAAGTTGGTATATAACTATGTGCAGATATTTTTTTCAGCTGTGCAGTTAACCTCTCAACTGGTATTAATTTACATGCATCTGAAAGTTTAAAATTCAACTACATTCAATGCTCTAACCACCTTTGGGACTTTGCTTTTAGATGCCCATTTCACGGCTGGTCGTTCAGATTCACCAGATAGAACGGGAGTGATTATTCCTGATGAAATGGGGACGTGAGTGGTGAAGTTTGTGATATTGCACGGTGTCAGATAATTCAAATTTGGTGAACAGTTGGAGGCACAGACTTGCTTTGCTAATTAAACTACACTCTTCAATGTATTAAATGCTTCTACAATGCAGAAATGGGAAAATACATTCCACAAATGAGCATACAAGTTGACAATTTCAGTTCCTGGACTTTTTTCCTATTGTGAGCAGTGAGACGTGTGTTACTTGAATACATGGGTCATACATTCCATAAACTAGTCCAAATTGTGACAATTAGGTTTCAATTGTTAGCAGGCCCGTAGCCAGGATTTTTTACACGGAGGGGCACCATAGTATCAAGGGGGGGGGGCACAAATAATTTTATGAGAAAATAAATATTACGCATTATTGTGTTCGAGAACGAGTCGCATATAATATCATGCAGTTACAGATACACATGCAACAATTGCTCTTGTATTTATATCACCAAACATCATTGCATGGAATATGGTTGAGAATATTGTACTACTGTACTTTTTATTGTACTGTCACTAGCCTGGCCAAAAATTAATCGTTGACACTTCCTAAAGTAAATTTTTATATCAGAAAAAAAATGTGTATAGTTAAAAAAAAAACATGCAATGCATGCATATGAGATACATTCAGAATGTGTCCAGAGTGTATGATCACTGTGCAACTTTTCGATTGTATTGTGAAGGGGTGTAGAAACGCGCGTGTGAAGGGGTGTAGAAACGCGTATTATTTGTATACATTACATGTATTACAGTAGAATGAAGAACCTGGTGAAAATTACAGTAGCCTATACAGGACTTCTATTGAGAGTTTGCAGTTTCAGCATAGAAATACTATAGTGGGTGGGAACGGGCGGGTGGGGATCAGGGCGGGTGGAAAGGAAGGCTGCAAACTATGCTCTTCGAAATGAAATTCTTCAAACTAAACAACAAATTGCAATTCATGTAAACAACAAAATTTAAACAACTTTTCTTATTCGTTTAATTTCATGCAATTTTTTTTCTTACCATCTTTTTACAAGGGGGGGCACGGACCCTTGCACGGGGGGCACGGCCCCCCCGAGCCCCACGCTGGCTACGGGCCTGAGTGTTAGCTGTAATTACACTGTAAATCAATGAGACATCTCTTTGGTGTAGGTAGAGTAACGTTATTGAGAAACCAATAAGATCTATAGACTGAGCCAATTTGTTTTATCTTTTAAGGACAAGAGATAATGATTGATCAATAGAATGTATTATAAGTAATGTATAAGAAATTGCTCCTTTAATCCTAGCGTCAGATACAATTAATATAAAGCCTATAGAAAGTTGGTTCTTAAATGGAAGCAGGATACAGCACAAAGTCAGGCTATAGCTCTTATGGTGAAACTATTCACAGATCTACACCAGTGCTTGTCAATTAATTATACAATTATCTCAAATGAATTGACAAAATCCTAAACTGCTTCACTTTTATTACTAAAGTGGTAGGAATATACAGACACAGCTTTTTCAGAATCTCTTGATATTATGTATGTCGCTTTAAAGGTGTGTCACGAAAACACAGCGGTTCATAATCTAATATGGTACGTGATTATTGCTTTAAAATTGTGTCACAAAACGCAGCTTTTCAGAATCTCTTGTACGTATTATGGTACAAGCTTACTGCTTGCTTCAAACACATGTCATAACTGCTTGAACCATGTCACCTGAAGGTTGTCTTGATCCATTCAATGGTCGGTCGTCGCTGAGTTAAAAGTCCCCAATTGGGAAAAATTTGGAATGTTGTCATTAACATCATGCTCTTGCAGGGTCACTGATATATGACTAACCTATTGACTTGGATTAGCCTTGTCTTTTCAGTTTGGTAATAAATGGGGAAATTGTAAATTTATTGCTTACAAAGCTGGATGCCTACAATCTCTAAGGTAAGAGTCACTCATTGTCTACTGAATACAAATTGCCTTTAATATAGTGACCACTTGACATGTGAGGCTAATGACGGATAAAGATATTGCTAACAATTCCTTCTAAAGTACTTAAGGGCATTGGAGATTGATCGCCCCAAACCGCGTGCCGCCCTCTGAAAAAAGTTAACTTTCCGTTGCTTGTAAGTGAAGTTTTTTTCTGGTCGCTAAAAAATGCAGACAGAAATGAAACGTGATACCTTGTTATCTTTTATCTGGACCTGAGATGTCCATCGCTGTATCGTTTGTACAGTGTGCTGTGGGTATTGACCGCAGCTGAATGTACTGACTGAACACTAGTGTCTAATTACAGACGGTAGCCAGCTGTGTGTGTATTTTCTGGGATCGATGGTGGTGTCTAAAACTTCTAGTTACACCTCATTCGAAACTAGGTCAGATTAAGGTTTCTTTGTGAGGGAGTCTTCACTCCCTTTAACGCATGAGAACGTATCATCTATCACTATTTGTTTACACAAGTGAAGCTTCTAAAAGCATCCACAGCCAGACCAACCTGGAAATCGTTTCTCGGTTCTGCTAAAGACAAACATATATGGCTTGATACTGGAGCAATCCTTTGTAAAAAAAATTGGGATGAACATGTTAGGGTAATATGACCTATACATGTAGAGTGCGTTCATTCTTGATCCTCTGATCTTAATAATGTTCTTCCAAATTAACCACAAAATTTGATCTCATTACGATCTTCCCTGCCTACAGTATATAGCAAATACCACCCGCGCTTACATTTAAGAATGAGTGAGTTTCGTCTTAAGTCCACTTGCCAGGTTAATATACTGTGCAGGCATTCAAAGGTCATATCAGCTGTTTACATTTTCCCTGTGCTTAATTGCCATTGCCATATGTACTGTACTAGTACGTACTGCTCAATACACCACTGCGCCGCAAGGTTCAATCATCGCACATAAGCAGTATAATGTATTCAAACCACTCCGTACCATGTACTACCATTACTACTAGAACACGTTAACCCAGATTCAAATTTCTTCCAAACCCTTCAAATGGATGACCAAACAATCTTGCTAGTCAATGTCGTACTGCTGATGTCGTATAAGAGGCTTATACCAACATCCAAGGCATTTAATGTTAGGTCTAATGTAACTTCATTATAGGCCAGGCCAGATGTAATGGTCTTAACCATATACTAACTGCGGTATAAGCATAGCAACCGAACCCAAAATCATTCGTTTGAAATAAACATAAAATTAATGATTTTTGCCTCTTCAAAAATCTGCGAGTTCGGTGAACAATGAATTGAAGTATTAGATTTATGTGGACTGTCGTTCAGTTTGTTTTCATCTCACAACCGTTACCGCGTCTTTTCTGCAGTGTTGGTCGAATCGGTTCAAAGAAAATGACATGGGTTCACGTATTTGCGTCGTTTGGTAGTGTTTCGGTTAAGAAATGCAACTGTCTGATATGTGTACAAACAAACGCACCTAGGTAATGCACGTTCAGAAATTGCCTGCCCTATTGCAACTGGATGGAGTGGATATTATATAGCTTAACCGGATATCTTGGGTCACAATTAAGTCCACTTGTAACCATTCACATTACATTTATTAAGAACGCAAGAGGGATCGGAAGGAACTCCGAAGGAGGATTATTCTTAAGACCGCACACAGATTTCATGCTGGGAAAATCTTTATGATGATGCTTGCTGGAAGGGGAAATTTGATTCAATGCATGCAGCAAAAAAAAAAAAATTAACTTGCTATATAAAGCTAGATGATGCTATAATTTCAGAAATGCTGAAATTCATACATGTACACAGTACTTAAATGTCCAGGTATTCATAGTTACTTGGAGATGTTTTTACCAATTCCTATTTTTTTGGAGGTGGGGGAGAAGGGGGTTCTCTATCAAGTTCTGGCTTAAATATTTCTCTGCATTGTTTCAACATTTATAGCACGGCAAACTTGGGGCTGTACTTTCAACGAGATGTGATGTTGGTTCTTCCGTCGGGCATGGACATTACAAACTGTTTGTGGATAGCTGTCTGGGATGTTTCTCTCGAGGTATTAACCCATTTTACAGCGGTTTACTCTTGTAGAGTAGCTTTCGATAGTGTTACAAGGAATATCCTTCCATTGTATCACCGTTGATAGAATTGATACGCCGGTCCGCCATCTTTTTCATCGGTTTATAACATGGATTGTGGCAGGGAAAGTAACTACAGGTGTACAAGGAATTTTGCAGAGTTACGTACAATCCTGTACTGCAGATTAGTTGATTATACCTCGTTAAAACAAACAATAGCTTCATAAAATGGCCAATCATCTGAAATGTATATTTTTTTGTAAGTATTCATTCGATACCCCTGGATCCTTTATATTTTATTTCTTTGGAATTGAACAGTAAGTTTATATATATATATATATATTCTGAATACTGTAACCTTGAAAGAGCACTGTCCCGCACCCTTATTTTTAAGTTGCAGTATACCTGGATCGAGGAGAACAATGATGCGTAGGACCGTACAAGGCATTCATTGCAAATTCAAATACAAACCCATTTAGTTCTGTGATGTTGACATTGTTTTTCTTTTATACTTTTTCTCTTTGTCTTTTCACACAGTTAGGGTCTAAGCCTTCGTTTAGAATGAGCCTCCTGCAGTGTTGTCATAGCTGTCTATTGAATAACCATGATCTGTTTGTCTCAGTATTAAGCTGAAAATATAGATTCATAAGATTTTAGGTCAAATCAAGATTGAAGGTCGCCATTGCTTTTTTCAAAGTGGTAAGAGACTGAAAAAAAGTATAGCATGAGCAAATGAAGAAAAAAAGTAATGGATTGAAATAAATTATACTGTATTTATGCCATACTGTGTAATTACACAGTCAAAAGAAGCCACTATAAATCCACGTGGGAAGGATAAAAATGGGCACAATTGTAAAGCAGTTGAAGGGGTAAAGATTGTACCTTTTAATCAATCTTTTTTTTTTTTTTTTTAAACATGCATGTCTTCACTCAGCAACCCAGAAAAAAGATAAATAATCAACATGTCTGTGTTTTAATATACAGTTTAATGATGTTACATGTTAAGACATCTCCCCTTGGAATTATTTTAATTTTTCCCGACAAATATGTTGAGAATATTTCAGTGATAAAATTGTGCATACTGTAACACTTTCAAGAATCATATTTTGCTCAGATGAGATATTACTGACAGTACTAGGGTCCTGTATGCAGCATTAATGCTATAGATCTTTGCAAATATGGGACTTTCCAACCAACCCCCCCCCCAACAATGTCAGCAGAGGGGCACTCTCATACCGGTCCTATCAAGTGCAGTGAAACTTGACAATTATTGCTGTCCTTGACTGCAGCTCATTTAACAGTACCATGAATTGATCACTAATTTCATTCAAAATTACTGAAGAAGAGATCTCTTGAAACATGTTTGCAAAGTTCTAATTGTTTTAAACACCTTCGGCGAAACTACAGCACCCCAGTGCATCTTTGTGCAAGTTCATTCATCATGTTGAGTATAGCTTGTCAGCTCTAACATTAATGCGATCATGTTCAACTTTGATTCAGTGATCTGAAAATAGTCCACATAATATAGTCAGTATTGCTAATTTCGGAACACTGCCAATTTCGGACACCCCTAAGAAATGCATGATTTCACCATGACAACCTACAGGAAGAGCCAAATTTCACCAAAAAGTACGAAATGACCCATGTGCAAGTAAATACTTACATATTTGTCAATAAAATGACGGAGATCTATGAAGTCTGTTATAATTACTGAAAGAGCAACTGCGCCACCAATTTTATCACTAGCGCCACACTGTGGGACTGTGGGACTGTGTGTCCGAAATTGGCAATACTCTAGCAAAGAAATACCAGTTCCACAATCACAAGAATCTTCTTGGAATACAACGTGAAAACAGTTTGCAGGAAAGAAAGTTTGGCCGTGTATCGTAATATAACACACTTCTCCCACCATATCAAGTATATTTTCAGGTGATTTATACCAGAAGATATAGTTTTGGGGTGTTTTAAGGCTTAGGTGTCCGGAAGTGGAAGTGTCCATGCTACATTTAGGACCAATATATGACATCCCCCATCTCTTGAAAGGCTTGAATGTCCTGTTGTGTAGCCATTTTGAAATTCTGAACATCATTTTTAATGCTGATCCCTGTCATAAACTTTGTGGATTAAAATAGATGAGTATAGTTAAACTCTCGAAAGCTGGGAACTTTTGTGAAGGTTTGATATATATGCATTTAGGTCTTTTTGGTTTAATATTACGTCATGCATACAGTAAGGGTATAGATCTGTTGTTTTGCTAATTGTGTGAGAATGGTCAATGGAACAGTTGCTTTTGCAAACATGGCCACACATGTGTTGTGAACCACTAAGAAATTGAGTTTCACAATGAGGTCTTTTACTCAGTAAACTCACTGAATTAATGTTTGATGTTTTCGTTCCAAAGTCCTCATCGAGTGTTCATGAATTTATCTAGAACTGCAATCACCCAACTTCATAATAAATCTTACACGGGCCGACTGCATGAAGCCAGGATATCACTGGTGGGGATTCCTATGTACACCATAGATTCAACTTCTCTGTGTGGGACACTCTAGGATTTAGCTGTCAATAGAAATGAGAGCTGAATCACATGACCGTCACCTGATCTTCGTATCTTAACTGTTATGATGTGCTTTCTTTGCAGGTGCATTATGGGTATGTTAACATCTCCTGTGACTTCAAGCCGCCCCAGCGGCAGGACCTCGGCGGGTTTGCCTTTCGAAGACGACGTCCTCTTGGTTACAATTACGACGTGGACAATGTTATCATTGAAAACATCAAACAAGTCACCTTCATGGGTTTTGATGATGGCTTACTAAAAGCTGGTTTGTATAATGTTCTGCAAGCTATACAGTATGTGGTGGTATCAAATGGGATGGCTTAATGTAATGCCAGGAATGTGATGATGTAATGTGGAAAAGCCTTAATATGGTGCTGTGAAGGTATTTTATTATGGTGTCTTAACCGCAGGTTTTTTTTTTGAGGAGGGGGGGAGGGGGGGGGCGGTCGACCCCTGTAGATTCATCATCTCGATCATATACATCTACATCTCCTATAATTATTACTGTTGTTTAATAAATATTAGGAGTTATTTTTTCCTTGTTTTCTTATTCATTGTCGAAGGCAGAAGGAATCTATGTGATGGTGATGCATGGCTTGTGTGTGTGCACGTGTGTGGGTGGGTATGTATGTATGTGACACTTGCTTGTAAAAAGTTTGAAAACATTTTGCACACAATATCTCAAGAAGTAGAGATTGCAGGAAGTTCTTGGGTCGGTGGCTTGCTGTTGGTGAGTAGACGATCTGTAGTGTTTTTCATGAATGTCAAAGGTCATTTGAGGTCAACAAAGGGAAAAAGTGTAAAAATCTGGTATACATGACATCTTAAGGAAAGTCGCCTTTGCAGTAATAATGTAACAACTTGATGTAGGTGAGAGCTCATTTAAGGTCATCAGGTGTCAAAACTTGAACTCTATGTAAATACGATATTTCTAGATAGAAAACTGCAGTAGCTGGTATATATATATATATATATATATATATATATATATATATAGCTATGGCTTCTCCATAATGAGTACATGGCCCCTACTGTGTTTGGTGGAGGAAACAGGTCATTTGGTTTAAGATGTTGTTTAAGATGTCATTTGTATCTAAGTTTAATCAGAAATCACTACATAGTATATTAAACTGCTCTAAACTCTCAACATTAAAGACCTCAGTGATGTACAAATTTGAGACAAAACACTTTACCTTAACCTTTTACAGTTGCCCCATTAGTGCTTGTTATTACAACAAGTACATTTATTTGACAGATATTGTCCAAATATTTGCCCAAATATGATGCTGATGGAAGGGCATTTAATTCAACAGAGGTCAAAGTCTGGAAACCTTGTTACAAGCTTGCAAACAAAATTTTGGCTAATCATGAATGACTTTTCTGTGTCACTAACTGTGGTAGGATTTGACCCTCCATCCTTTAAGTAGCTGAGAAGGTTTTCCACTTTCACTAATGACTGTTATCTGTCACCAACATTCAGAAGGGTAATACTTTTGCAATGATCAAGTTATCTGGTATGATGTTCTGGTACTTGACTACCAGACACATTTTCGTCAGTTGCTCCATCAATCAAGTGATTCCATATATAATTTTTAAACTTATTAGGCAAGGAATCACTAAGCCTGCTGGCTTTCTGGTTTTAATTACATTTGTTTCTTGTTGGGCAATTCATCAACTTGATTCAGCTAAATTGATACCCTTATATAAGGAGTGCAGAGTTGGAACATCATCTTATGAGAAAGGCTGTCAATGAACATTTGTGACCTTTGTCAAGGTAGATTAAAAGCCAGCCAGGCATACCAAACAATCTTATTATCCCCCCCCCCCTCCCCCCTAGGACCTCTCGCGAGGTCGATCGGGGTTAAACTCCTTTTGATTTGAATTTGAACAAAATTTGAATAGGTCAGTTTAATTATGTGCACCTCTCTTTTTTTTTCACAGGAACCTCAATATACGCAGTTATTGGAAGTCCAGAGTCACCAGACTGGAAGATAGAGTTGCTGAAGGAAGATGAGGAAGTGAGAATATCCTTCAAGTGAGAAATTAAGCAATCTAGGCTAGCATAGATCTGCGTTGGAACGATTATGGCTTTGCCTGCAAGATATTCTCCTTGAATTTCTAATATGCACACGACTAGTCAAGGCATCGTACGTTTTGCAGTATGTACTCTTGTACATGCATTAAAAGGGTAGAGCAGGGTAAAGTAGAAATTCATTTGTTCATTTGTGTGTAGAGGTGTCTTATTATATCCGTGAATGGCAGCAAGATTATGGTAACCATATCCTGGCATGCGTGTAATGGTGTTTTCGATGACTGTAGTGCTACAGTTGTTAAGTTTCAAAGTTATAAAGTTGTTAATGCTTTAGTAAGTTCTTATGAGCCAGGTAGATTGGAGTGCTTATATTATATCAGAGACAGGTAAGTATCGTTATTCGTGAATACCCAAAACAGTAAGTTTGGGGGAGATTAGATAACTAGGGCATTTATGGAGACGAGACAACTAGGGGCCTGTAAGTTATTTGTATTCCTGTTGTATTCCAATGTCAAAGATCATCCTAGATATCTGAAGAACAAAGGAATCTTTATTTTGCCCATTAGAAATAATGGGTGCAAATTCTGAGTGCTGTTAATGGCTATAGTTGATCTTTTTATTATTAATAATTCTTTTGAGGTTGTGTAACAATAACGACATTTGGTATAAAGTTTGGCTCCCTGTAGTGAATGAAAAAGAGAAAATAACAAGTCTACTTTAATATGTACCACCTAAGAGAAGGTTTATGGGCTATACTTTTGGATGGGTTTGTGAGGGACATACGTTCTTTCATAGGCAGTGGCAGACTGAGACAGCCATACACGAGAACTAATCGCTATCGTAACTCGTTCACTCCCCGTGCAGTTTCTCCAATATGTGACATCTTGTGGGCCCGGGGATCCTTGTAGGAGAACAGAGTTTGGTGGGAGGGGCTGGGTTACCTTGTAGCCTACATGTATCCACAGACAATTCTCCTGGAAAGTGTCGAGCAGAAATTGAAAGAAAATGACCGTATGAATGCTCATCCATCTTTCTTTCAGAGATTCAAAGCTTTCATTCATGCCAGTTGCCAACCTCACAATGACATTACCTGGTGAATTGACATTCTATGATGTCGACTCTATCGAGATTTGGAGTGGGCCAGAAGTCAGCACAAACTTTGACCTAATCACCATTACAGATCAAGATAGGGAGAACTTACCTCCCTACATACCAGATGATGCAGAGGTAAATGTGAATGGCTCATTAGCTTCAAATGTAACACTTCATTACGATCTTCCCTGCCAATAGCAAATACCACCCGAGTCCCCTGTTTTTGGCCAAACATAGGGGAGATTGAATTTCTACCGACTTGGTAATGCTAGCCATACTTAACGTTCCTCTGAACAAATTCATGACTAAAAATGCACAGTGTACTATTTCAGTGGTCAAGCCAAATTTGTCTTCACACATGAAAGTAGTGCTGGCCATTAGAGCACTCATACAGGTGGCTGGTCAATTAATTAGGTGCACTCAAGGATGAATCATAATAACAGTACCTGAGGTACAGTGTAGCTTATGTTATCAAAGTAACAATTAATGCTCGAGTGAATATTGAGGTGGACAGTTTTTCTATAGGCAGGCTTGACCGTCTGTCATGTATCATCCCAAGATAAGGACAAATTAGCTTGGCTCTGTCTGTACAGCAGTGACTGCCATTAAGTTGTGTATCATCTCGAACGATTACACAATCTCCCATCAAGGGTATAGGGAGAACTTACCTCTCAACAAGTTATCTGCTACGGAGTGGTAACATCTTAGGTATCTAACACTGATTGTTACCTTTCCCTTTGACTACTTCTCCACAACATGTCAAAGTAACAATAACTTACCTCCCTACGTACAGATGCTAATTGTTATCAGAGGTGTTTTGTTAATATTTCACTAAGTTTTGCCCACCTCTCTGTGAATGTATCAAAGATAGAAGAACTTCTGCAGATCTTTAGTACCAGATTCTACAAAAAGTAACTATGGGTTGTTAGTGCCATCAAATATACCACATCTTGATTACATTTATCTTTGACAAGTTACTTAAACATTCTTCATTTTATAGCAATAAAAATCGAGAGCTTTACATTCAAACTTGATGAGAACTAATAATGAGAACTAATAAAAAGCAAGAATAATACAACAATATATATTTACAAAGTGTTATATAGTACTTGCATCAGATTATGTAGTAACAGTAACTTCACTGTGCATTGCTTTGTATAAGTATTAGGGTAAAACCAAAACAACCACTTGGTTTACATATATATCATGATTTAAAAAAATGTTACTTTTACAGACTGAGATACCTCTTGTTCATATTGCATTGTTCATGCAGAAATAAACAAAATTATTGACTTACTATGTACATGCAGAGATGCAAAAGAGTTATTGTGTACTGGTGGTTATGCCCCCATAACGACAATTTTGTCTTCCCGTAGACCAAAAACTGCGAGGTATTGCTTGACAATTTTTACCAAGTCTCGTGGCAACTTGATGAATCCAACAACAAGATAACCTTGGAGTTGAGTGGGAGGGTTGCATTGAGTGAGTACATGGCATTTGGGATCAGCGGATCAGAGACGAGGACTCAGATGGTCGGATCAGATGTAACAGTCGTGTGGATTGATCCTAGTACCAATGAACCCCAAGCTGAGGACTATCATCTGAGTGCCAATACCCAGGTAAAGTCAACCAACATGAACAAGTCTATAGTAAGTCAATGTAAAACTAATGGTTAGGATAGGGATGGGCATGGGTATTGAGGAGAGGGAAACAAGTAAAGAGGATATTACTTCAAACACAAGTTGGTTAGACTGATCACCTTTATGTGGAAAGATCAGTCTAAATGGCCAGTGATATCGATCAATAAATGTTATAATATCATGCGACTTTTAATAAGTGTGCCGAATGTTTGTCCCTTTGATGAACATCTGTTCAGTATGACTCTCTCTCTCTTTCATAGTGTGTCGTGAACAGCGGTCTGGGCGCATGTCCGGATACATTTAGTGCAGAGGGTAGCAATGACGCACACTTGCTTGGAGCCGTGATAAGGGATGGCGTTACGACAATTACAGTAGAGCGCCCTCTAACATCCGGTGAGTCCATTCATCTTGCCGTCAATTAGTATGTACATCATGAATCTTCAATTTGTTTTGATAAGAAAGGGTTTCCACAGACTTCTCTATTCGAAGGTTCGGGCGGAAAGCCTTTTGCTTCTTACAAATCAGACAGGTAATCAGAGAGCTGGGATTAGCAGCAATAGAAAGTATAAAGTAGTGGTGAACAGGAGGCAGAGACTACTGTAAAAAGATGGTTGGGAGCAACTGAATTGGGAGCCATTGCTTGGATGAGAAAAATGATAGAGTTGCTAATTTGTTGATTCCTTGCCAGAGGCAAAAGTAATCTATGCAATTGTGATAGCGTGTGTGTGTGTGTGCATGCATGTTTTGTTTTGTTTTTTTGTGTGTATGTGACACTTGCCTGTAAACAAGGTAACTCAAAAAATTCATGGTACGTGGATCCTCCATATTGAGTGAAAAAGCTGATTGTTTTCTGTGAAGTTCAATGGTCATTTGGGGTCAAAGTCTGAAAACTTTGTAAACACCATAACACAAGAAGTACATCTTTCTTGAACTTCATACTTAGTACATTAAACCAGCTTGGTGAGTGCAAGAACCCTATAGAAATTGGTAGACGTCAAAGGTGATATGACATGAAATGAGAAAACATTTGTCATTGATTATTTTCTTTTGACATCCAAGCCAAATTATTTATGGTAACTTTGTGAAATGTTGGATGGCACCATGCATGTATCACACACACACAGACACACACACTGCTGAGACATCAGGTTCTGATTAGACCAGGGGGTCCCCGAATACACAAGCACCGATTCAGTTTTCAAACTTCTGACATGTCCCTCTCTCACTTTACCGCAGATGATCCTCTGGACAAGCCAATCCCAACAGACAGGCCCGTCTACATATTTTGGTCGATCGGGTTCATAAATAATGTCGGTTTGGCTTCCCGTGGCCATCAAAGAACATCAGGTAAATTAAAATATCATCAAAAGAAATAATATTTCACTGCTATATATTACTATTTTGCTTTGATATATTTCATGATATTGTTTATCATGAACATTTTGGGGGAAGTGGGCCCAATTGGCAAACCTGTTTGGCTTCTTCGCTTTTCCGAAGCAAATCTGCCAAAATCAAAGGAAAACATAAGATAGCTTGCCAGAAATGTGCAAGTGTGTATCTTAAGCATTGCCTGGGGCGTTCTCTGGGCAGTACAGCAAATAGAAATGGGAAAATAGCTTTGTGAAAAGAAGGTACACTAGGCTGTTCATACTAGGGTCTTAACAAGTTTAGCCTGCCTATAGAAAAACAGTCCTCCTCAAATTCACTTGAGCATCAATAATTTGTTACTTCATAGCATTAACTACCCCAAGTACTGCCATATTAGGATTCATCCTTGAGCGCACCTTATTAATTGACCAGCCACCGTATGATTGTAAACACAAGAGCTCTAATGGCTGCATCACTACTTTCCTGTGTGGAGACAATTTTGACTTGACCACTGAAATATACACTGTGTGTTTAATAATGAATTTGTGCAGGGGAGTGTTCAGTATGGCTAGCATCACCAACTTGGGTAGATATTCAATCTCAACTGTGTTTGGCCAAAAACAGGCAACAGTGTTGGTATTTGCTACAGGCAGGGAAGATGGTAATGATATTGATCAATTGATATAGGGTGATATTGATGGTAAAAGACAAAACTAGTTCTGAAAGATGATATATTGCTTTCTTGTAAGAGTAGGTTAGAAAAGTAAGCAGCTGGTACGTGACAGTCTATAGGAACCCTTGCAATTAGCTGGGTCTTTGGATGTTTTCTATATACTGCAAAGTTGCATAAAATGGAGATTAATGTATCAAAAAATATGTAAAAGCAGGATTTAAAGTTTTAACTCAACAATTGCTAATGACATATTGAGGTATATGCACAATTCTGTCGTAAAAAAAAAAACCCTTGATATCGCTCATTTTACATTCAGACTTCTTTTTTGTGAACAAAGTTAAGAAGAAAAGCTGTTTGTTGTGTAATCCCTTGACTGAATTATTCTAAATTTGTTTTAGCTCTTGTCAATGAAATAGGGATCATATTTCTTGTTGATGCTTTCACTGCTGTGTTTAACAAGATATATTGATTCACAATCAAGTCCTGGGCCTTTTTATGTGTAAATTCAAAAGAAAAAAATTTACAAATCATTTCAACTCATTTATTATGTCATTCTTGTTGGTGTCATTTTAATGAAAGCTGTCAAGCCATAATGAGGTCATCACTGTATTTAAAATATACCCTGTCTTAAATATTTCCCTATTTTATGATAATCTAATAGGGAAATGTTAGATAATATTAGATAAGTTGCTACTTAAAGCCTTTGAAGAAGATCCTGCTAGGATCGAAACGTCAGGCCAATTTACTTTTACACATTATGTTAATCTTGTAGGAAATTTACAAATCAACTTTGGATCTTCAGCAAGGACAGTTTGCCTCGACTTTTTGCAGGACAGTCAGAGAGAGGGCAGGAAATTATTAGATGCTTACAACTGGAAGTCGTACAATACCATAAAGGTTGCTTCATCCATCCCAGGTATAAAAAGAATCCTGCCATATTTAATCTGATATAAAGATTGCTCGATAGGATGAATGTAAGATTGCTCGATAGGATGAATGTGAAATGTTTGGCTAAACTGTTGCAACTTGAGCTGGATTTGGCAGTGTCTGAAATAAGTTGCTACTTAAAAGACAGTCAAATCTTGGAAAGCATATCTATCTCCCATCTATATCGAGAAGTATCCAAGAGTGTTGGCATTCATAGCAAATTTTGGCACATAGGGAATCGGGGACAAAAAAACCCATCAATACCCTTCTTATCTCCCATGCTCGCAGTTGACCGTTTGTCACAGTTAATTAACGTTTTTTTTTATCTCAAAAGAAGCTGGCTCTGCTCTTTTGACCTCAGGATTAAACTCATGACCCTCTTTCTAATTCTTGAATTAATAGCCTAATGGGAGAAATCTTTTAGTATGTTTGTGAGTAGAAGCACACTCCAACAAGACTGTAGGCCAGGGTAAAAATTTTTAAGGGTTATTTCTGGTTGTCTGTGAGACAAGCAAGACTTACTCTAAATTTGGTTATCCAAAGAGCAAATTTTGTCTTCTGAAAAAATGTTGCAAAATAACAAAGAATGACCCAATATGTACACTGTAGGAGAGATGTGTAGGTTTGGTGAATAGAACACCAGCTTTGGTCATTTAAATATCACCTTAGGTTGGATCATAAGCCTGTTTTTATATATATTTTGGAATGACATCACATATCATAGTATGAAATTGTTTACCAGACATTTTTCTCCTATTTTTTTTACCTTGATTCTTCGGTTGTCTGTATTCTAAAAGTGATTTGTTATAAGTCCGTGTACAATAATTGATTCCTTTCCCAGCTTTGGAGAATTTGTTTTTTTCTACATGCATTTTTAGTTTTCTTGTGTCCTTTATCTTTTACAGATGGACATATCAGTAAAAGGCAGGTCGATCCGGATGGCAATGTAGGTATGATATGAGTTGCTTTTCTTTTATGGAAGAACAAGGTATACAGCAGATGTCCTTTATGCAAAGTTTTAATGGTTTCTTTAAAGTTTAAGCCTGATTTTCTCATGCAGCATTGAGCAAATGATTGACAGGTTTGAGCAAGAATTATTTTTTGGAGAGAAAACAAGGAATATATTCTGCGAGAAGTACAAGAAAGTAGTGGTTTTGTATATACAGTTCCAGATTGGCCAAGAAATAGTTTAGCCTTATATATTGACATGATCAGGGTAATAGTTAATCGCTCTTTTAGACAATTCACACCCACATGCAGATGTGTTTTACATTCAGACCGAGGACCCATTTCCATGATTGTTCAAATCCACGTACCCTAACCTTAATAATACCCCATAACGATAGAATTCTTGCGAGGACGTGGTGATTTTTTAGAAATCACATCCGAGGACCTGGAATTCTTCGTTCAAGTCCTCAGTCAGAATAACAGACAAACGCATGCAAACACACACACATGCACGCAGACAAGACAAGTGTAAAACATGGAAGAATGTTAAGGTAAAACTTGAGCAAATGTAATCATAACTATAACAGGCAGATTTCATGCAACTGATTTCTTTCTACCAGTGGTTTCTTTGCTTAACATTAATTGTAAGTTTTTTGTTATCAGAGGCATAATAAATAAATCAGTTGCAGTTGAAACTGTTTGAGTTCAACTGTTGGTCCCCCTCTTTTTTTCTTTTTTTTTTAAACTGTGGTTGTCAGGTACCAATTTGTTCAGAAGGGAAATGATGTCAATATAAAATTTAATCTGTTCCTAATCCTTCAAAGCTGCATGTGGTTGTTTTGGAGGACAGAAGGACCATTAACAATTTGCCTTGCCTGTATTTCAAGTCCAAGCAGATAAACTCAAGTAGGCCTAACTACATATATTGCAATGTTCTACGTAAGAAATATAACTGCAAAATATTACTGTAGGCCAGTTTAGACTGACCCTGTCAGTATGTATCTCTTTACTGATGCAAATTTAAATCGAATATCTGTTTACTTCCCACAAAGCTGTTAAGTATGGTACACATGTTATTATCGTTCTTGCTTTAAATTGCGATAAGACACATCTGTATTATTATCCTAAATTACTAAGCATAAACTTCTTGGGTAATCTGCTTTAATTTTTCTTTCTTTTTTCTTGGCGTACTTGTATTCCAGACCAGGACAGATGTGATCCAAATCCCTGTAATAATGGTGGAAACTGTCGAGACATTGATGGCGATAATTATGAATGTCAGTGCCGTATTGGATTTAGTGGAGCAAATTGTACAGACGGTACTAGTATATATAGATCTTAACTTTTAATCACATCCTGTCATAGTTGTTAGTATTGAAAAAAATAAAATAAATAAAATGGACCAACCATGGTGCTCATCAATGTGGCCGAGTGGATAAAGGCCGTAGTATTTAAAGCAATGAGGCTTTAATAGCAATCGGGAGGTTCCAGGTTCGATACCAGGCGGGGTCATTGTGAGGTGGATTTTTTCATCCAAGAGCAGTCTATGGTTTTCCCATCTGAAATGACTTTCTTAATTGAAAAGATTCCAAATTTGAGTTAACTTGTTGAATTGGAAGCCATCCAACGTGTAAGTTGTTATCCATAAGCCATTGAGGGCTCCTCCCACATTTGTGGTCACGTAAGCATCGTAAAAGTAACTGCTGATTATTATTATTATTATTATTGTTATTGTTGTTGTTTTTATGAGGGCTCCTTCCACATTTGTGGTTGTGTAAGTATGGTTAAAGTAACTGCTGATTATTATTATGATTATTATTATTATTATTATTATTATTATTATTATTTTATTGTTATTGTTGTTTTTATTGTTGTTGTTAAGATTATTGTTATTTTTTATTTATTGTTGTTGGTGTTGTTATTATTAATTAATATACTTAATAAACGGATTGACGGTAGGAACCCCATTATTTCTTCTTTGTAACCAATGGAAATGTTATACATACTGAAGCAGTTGTTTAGTGTAATAAATTATAACTTATTTAATGCTCTGCTTTTTTAATTTAGTTTTGCCTAGAATGTCTTTCACTCAATCCTTGTCATTCCAACCTGTAAATGTGTAAACTATCACGATTTATTTTCTTGCCTCTTTCAGCCCAGAACGCCTGTGCCAACAATCCCTGTCAGAATGGTGGCGCATGTACCAGCCTTGCAAATAACAACTTTTTCTGTCAGTGTCCAAGTGGATTTACTGGAACCACTTGCACACAAAGTCTGTACTAATGTTATATACTTATAACTATAATCAAACATTAAGTCGAGGTGGAACGTGCTTTATTATTTTGTGCATTAGTCAGTAACGTTTCCAGACACACCTTCCTTAGTTTCGTTGAACAAAGTTATATGATAGAAAAGGAGCCTCACAGTGTCTTGTGTGTAACCAATGGAATTGTAACACATACTGAAATAGTTATATAGTGTTATAAATTATAACTTACTTCATACTCTGCTTTTTTTATTCAGTTTTGCCTAGAATGTCATACTTTCAATCGTTGTTATTACAACCTAAAAATGTGTTAACAATCAAGATTTATGAGCTTGCCTCTTTCAGATCAGAATGTCTGTGCTCCCAATCCCTGTCAGAATGGTGGTACCTGTTCAACTTTTATTAATAACAACTTTATCTGTCAGTGTCCAACTGGATTTACTGGAACCACTTGCACACAAAGTATGTACTCTAATGTTACCTATAGCTATAACCAAACATTATTTTGATGTGGAGTGTGCTTTATTATTATTGTGAATTAGTCAAGAATGTTGCCAGATACACCTTCCTTAGTTTCAATGTACAAAGTTATAAGATATAACAGGAGCCCCAATTTTTTTTCTTTGAAATCAATGGAAATGTTATACATACTAAAGCAGTTGTTAACTGTAATAAATTATCACTTATTTAAAAGTCTGCATTTTTATTCAGTTTTGCCTTACATATCTTCATTCTCAATCCTTGTCATTCCAACCTTCAAATTGGTAAACAATTAAGACTTATTTTCTTGCCTCTTTCAGCCCAGAATGCCTGTGCCAACAATCCCTGTCAGAATGGTGGCGCATGTACCAGCCTTGCAAATAATAACTTTTTCTGTCAGTGTCCAAGTGGATTTACTGGAACCACGTGCACACAAAGTATGTACTCTAAAGTTACTAATAGCTATACCCAAACATTATTTTGATGTAGAATGTGCTTTATATTTATTGTGAATTAGTCAAGAACGTTGCCAGATACACCTTCCTTAGTTTCAATGTACAAAGTTATAAGATATAACGGGAGCCCCAATATTTTTTTCTTTGAAATCAATAGAAATGTTATACATGCTAAGGCAGTTGTTTGGTTCAAACAGTATAACATACTTAATAGTCTGCTTTTTCATTCAGTTTTGCCTTAAATATCTTCATTCTCAATCCTTGTCATTCCAACCTTCAAATTGGTAAACAATTAAGACTTATTTTCTTGCCTCTTTCAGCCCAGAATGCCTGTGCCAACAATCCCTGTCAGAATGGTGGCGCATGTACCAGCCTTGCAAATAACAACTTTTTCTGTCAGTGTCCAAGTGGATTTACTGGAACCACCTGCACACAAAGTATGTACTCTAATGTTACTTATAGCTATAAACAAACATTATTTTGATGTGGAGTATGCTTTATTATTATTGTGAATTAGTCAAGAACGTTGCCAGATACACCTTCCTTAGTTTCAATGTACAAAGTTATAAGATATAACAGGAGCCCCAAATTTTTTTCTTTGAAATCAATGGAAATGTTATACATGCTAAAGCAGGTGTTTAGATCAAACAGTATAACATACTTAATGTTCTGCTGTTTTATTCAGTTTTACCTTGAATATCTTTACTCTCAATCCTGATCATTCCAACCTCCAAATTTGTATACACTTAAGACTTATTTTCTTGCCTCCTTCAGCTCAGAATGTCTGTGCCCCAAATCCCTGTCAGAATGGTGGCACATGTATAGACCTTGCCAATAACAACTTTTTCTGTCAGTGTCCAACTGGATTTACTGGAACCACTTGCACACAAAGTATGTACTCTAATGTTACTTATAGCTATAACCAAACATTATTTTGATGTGGAGTGTGCTTTATTATTATTGTGAATTAGTCAAGAATGTTGCCAGATACACCTTCCTTAGTTTCAATGTACAAAGTTATAAGATCTAACAGGGCCCCAAATGTTTTTTCTTTCAAATCAATGGAAATGTTATACATACTAAAGCAGTTGTTTAGATCAAACAGTATAACATACTTAATAGTCTGCTTTTTCATTCAGTTTTGCCTTGAATGTCTTCATTCTCAATCCTTGTCATTTCAACCTTCAAATTGGTAAACAATTAAGACTTATTTTCTTGCCTCTTTCAGCCCAGAATGCCTGTGCCAACAATCCCTGTCAGAATGGTGGCACATGTATTGACCTTGCCAATAACAACTTTTTCTGTCAGTGTCCAAGTGGATTTACTGGAACCACTTGCACACAAAGTATGTTTTCAACAACATTCACAATTCTATTCTAGTAAAATATTAGGAATAATATCTTCTTATAGCCCATGATGAAATTGAATTATGTGCTATGTCTTTATTTCTTCTTTATGCTGGCGTCACACTGTCCCGAAGTTGACACCAGATGGACACACGATAAAGAAAATGTTCAAATTCGGCTCTGATCGTAAAAACATCGGGCCATTCGTGAGGGCATCTTAGGCCATAGCATGACCGCCGTTGGAGTTTTTCAGGTTCCGGCAGCAACTTCGTGAGCGGTGGCAAAATCTTTGGCATGCCAAAAAATTACCGGAAGACCTTGCGAAGGTTCATGTTCGTGTTGAATTCGTGTGTCCATTTTGCCCTTCGTAAGGCCATCGTGAGGGCATCTTATCAAATCGTGTCATCTTCGTTTTTACTTTGTATGTTCATGGGTGCCATCGGGCATTTTCGCCTCACGAAGACAATACAAAGGAAACAAGAAGCTGCCCGATTGTCTTAGGAAGGCAACACGACTACGTGAAGCCCTCGCAATGCCGTCGAGTAACCATCGTATTATAGTACGATGACATCGAGATGGGACCACGGTGTCGGCGAAGACAGCCGAATTGAGAACCTCAAGTGTTTCCCAGGTGTCATGTTAACGTGGACATATAAAGGCCAGCCTCAGAGCATCTTCCTCAGTCAGTCCTAAGCAACTTTACAGAGTAGAGGCGTGTGTAACTCCCAAAA
>JAIPMN010006679.1:0-11280 GCA_020650975.1 Apostichopus californicus
TTTGATCTGTGGGAAATGAGCTTCTGATCCATACGAATCCCTTATACACATTTATGCTGAAATCTGAAAACCTCGATTTTTCGTCCAAATTTGATCATTTTGTAAGGCTTATTTATGATTTTTATCAAATTTCGACCAAAATAGCCAGTTATAAAATCTTCTCAAAACGATGCAGAGATGGGATGACGACGACCTCTTTATTATATATTGGACAATATTAGCGTTTAAAATAGGTCCCTACTCTTTCAAACGACAGTTGAATTTCAACTTTAAATCATCATGTCATAATTTAAAATATTGAATTAAGAGGCGAAAAATGAAGAGAATTTCACTTTTGATCTGTGGGAAATGAGCCTCTGATCCATACGAATCCGTTATACACATTTATGCTGAACTTTGGAAACCTCGGTTTTTCGTCCAAATTTAATCATTTTGTAAGGATTTTAATGATTATGTCATAAAACATGGAATTTAGAATTGACATCATGACTAGTATTTTACTTTTAATTGGATGGAAATGAACCTATGATCCATTATAAATATTTTGACTCAAACAGGCATCCTCGATTTTTCGTCCAAATTTGATCATTAGGTAAATCTTATAATTTTTCAAATTTCGACGAAAAAAATCGCGATTTATAAAATCTTCACAAAATAATGCAGAGAAGGGATGACGACCTCTTTTTAATATATTGGACAATTTGTGCGTTTAAAACGATAAATGAGTTAACATATGGGTAATATACCAATACATCAATAACAGTTATACAAAGCACATTACTACGCATTCTCACACCAGTATAGAATCACTGTGGTCGAGTGATACGGGTTCGATACCTATCTTCGCCTGATGAGTCCCAAAAGGACGAAACCGGTCGTGAAGTGTATATTCATGTACAGACGCTTTTGTTGCTTTATTTGATATGTGTTTCCTTTTAATCCTATATTAACTGAAAAAGTTAGATAAGTAGGTTTGCTTCTCCGAAATTTTATGAAGCGAGATGATTTGCATCATATTTAGTATTCTCGTCGGTTGATGACAATCTCTTTTCGTTATTTAATGTTTTATTCCACCTCAGAAAAGGAGCTGTTAAGGTCATTACCTGCTAAGATTGTTCATAATGAGAGAGCAGGCATATATCTATACAAAAAGCAAAACTCCAAGTTAGCGACGAACGAGAAACAAGTTTTCTTTTAAGAAACCGCCGTCATCAATAAAATGTTAATTTGAATTAAATGACTTGACTTATACAGCTACCACTCTCGTATAAAGTCATTGCTCCTCCCATCACGCTACCCCCCCCCCCCCACCCCTCCACCGTCCAAATCTGATAGAAAGCTCAAGATTGGTTACACCTGTTCGCATTTAAGTTTAGTAGGCATTTAACTATCACTCCTAAACCCCTTCCCCTCCCATCTTTCCTTCTTCTCCTTCCCATAGCATTTGTCACACAATAAATTAAGTGATAAATTGTCCGTGATTGAATCAGAAAGCCATAATCTCTCCCGGAAGAGCATTTTGAAAAGGAAACAGAAAACTGTGATCAATCTATATTCGAAACCTTTTAAATTATAAATCGAGTGTAAATCTTTACAATTAGTTGCGTCTAATGCTGCATACAGAGGATGAAAATACAAATATGTTAATTTGATCTCATGCATGATGAAATCCATGCAGCAGATAAATATCTTTATCTCACTTTCCTGCCCAACCAATCATGAAGATGACGTCATTGAAAACGTCACTAAAACTGCGGACGAATTCCAGCAAAGTGGGGTTATATAATCATGAACATTTCAGAGTTTGTATAGAGCACGTTCACAAAGAGCCCGTTAAAAAGAGTTCCCCTGCAAAATATATTAAGAGGATTGAGAAAAGCATTGAAACAACCAATGATTCATAACCATTTGTCTTAAAGACAATGACAACAATAGAATGAATATTCAGATATTCTCATATATATTTATTTTTTATAGATAACGCAAATATGTTTAAACGAAAAAAATAGACAAACATTTATACTCATTTAATTAACATGTTGACTGGTTAGACGAAAATAACATTTGGAACGTGACGAAGTAAACAAGTGTAACATATTTTTTTACTTGAGATATCAATCGTATTTGTGTAACATCTACAAATGTACGTAGATACATGCATGGCTGTATATTGATAAACATCGTATCGAGTTACCGTATCATTCAAGCATTCTAGCTTCGATTCGCTCATTTTTCTCATGAAACACTCGTAGCCTAATTGTATTAAAACCGAGGAAACATATCATATTACAATTTACTAAACAAAAGTATTTATATAGGACGCTTTAACGGCAAACATTTTGTCACTACAAAATATAAAGTGTACAAGTCACGTTATGTTGCTGCCGAGTTGGAGATGACGCATGGGTTACTATTTATTTTCTTCATTAAAAACTCAATTTCTGTCGAAAGATTATTGCTGCTATTTACTAGAGCATGGGTTTACGAATGTAAATTTCTCTTACTGAAGTGTCTCTCACTGCCAAACCACAATGCGTGATTAAACAATATGCAAGTGGCGTAATAAACAGGATCCAGGTAAACCTAGGTTGAATCTGGGTTGAAGCGATGAAAACTCCTTCTAGTTTATAGAGATGACATTTTGTCATCATAGGCATGACAGTTACACATTTGTGTAGTGAGTGTATATGAATATACATTTCGATAAAGATGACAAACGCCTACAGTGGAATTATGACCGGTTTCGAACCTCTGCAGACATACCTTCAGCGTCCATAGCCATTAGTGGTTAGGGTGTCCGCATATAAAGCGGGAGGCCCGGGTTCGAATCCCGGTGGAGGATGGAAGTTCTTTTTACTTTTCTGGATTTTCCAATTCACTACAATTTTAACTATATATATGGCGTAGTTTGTCAACTAAAGTTTTCATGAAAGGGAACTTCTATTTTTCTTACTTTTTTATTTCTAGTTCTGTGTTTTTTTATAGTTTTTATTATTATTTGAACTGATATCTTGTTCAGTAACTGTAAAAACATAATTACAGGGATGTCACAAAATATATTCATTTTTCAAAAATATTAATAGCAATAAGCTCATATAATGTTTTACAGGTTACTGCAGCAGCCAAAATGTTTGAGGCACAAAGAATCTCCTTACCTTTTAGTTATTTCTGGTTATTTTTGTTAATAATTATAAACATTGAATATAATTTCGCATAAAAATGATGAACCTATAACCACCTCAGTCTTCAAAGTAGCCAAAGCACACATTGTCATAATTAGTTTCAACTTTTGACTTTTGATTTTCATATAAATGTTATTCAGTTAATCCGCTACCTGTCTGCATTGCCAAAACAAGGCAATCCCCTGACTCTGCATACTCATAAACAAAAGGAACAAATCGGATTATCAGTAATATTAATCCCTTCAAGAAAACCGTTTGTATGACAAACAAAATTCCAATCAATACTGTCAAATGCTTTTACGTCAAATGCTTTTACATATATAATGAATGTATATAATGAATCTTCTTGATTAATAAAGCTACTGAAAAATAAATTATAAAGGGATTGAAATAGATCAATCGAATCATTCAATCTCGAATGTGTAGTGTATTAGCATAGTTCTAATTTGCACAATATGTCCACGTCACCATTGCTTTTATGTTACTTTGACTGTGGATATAATACATCATTACACATGTTAACTCCAAGCAGACCACACGTGTATGTGTACTCTCTTATACTTATAGTTGTGTTAGTATAGTAAAGCCACGATGAAGACACAACAATTGGTGACAATGATGGGATATGGAAACGGCAAAATGTAAGCCCCGGTGAAGACACAAAAATGTAGAAAGAATATCAAATGAAGAATACACAAAGAGATAGACTTGTTTCATGATTTCGTAGTTTAGTAAATGGATGAGATGCACATTCACCCAGGAAGCTGCTTCGGAAGTTTTGTTTATTTAGACCTAAATTAATAATTCTTTCTCATCGGTCTTCGAGGAAGTGAAAAGGACACATATTTTGTTTGTTTCATTATTTATTTATATACACTGTGTCAATAACAAAGTTGTTTTATCAAATTCAAAGTTTTAGCGGTTGCTAAGAAAACGTACATAAATGAGGACGCTATTCTATTATTGTTACTAGAGTTCGTTTATCGTATATGCGGCTCTGATTGTTGCCAGAGCCATATACGGCTCTGGTTATTACCATAGCTATAAATATACGGCTCTGATAGTAACATGCTAAATGTCACACGATGGCAAAACTTTTTTCATTACAATACCGCAACCAAGTTAACATTTTCGGTAAAAAATCGCTGAAGAGACATGCATCTAACCCTTCTTCTTCGGTACTGTTTTCAGAGATAATCATTATCTTTTATACTTGAATGATGATTGAGTGAGAAATAAAATACTGGCAGCTGCAGGCAGGTGATTTAACGCATTTTCGATATTTGTTTGTGACGGAAGTGGGAAGATCATGCAACGAGAGCTGACAATGAATGGTTGGGTATGGAGGCTACTATACTTAACTTTAACCTTTTCTAGCAAAAATCGAATCGGTCATTGTAGATAAATTACAAATGCCATGGTTCTCTTCAAGCCATCAAGTTTGGAGGAGTTTTGGAATTCAACCAGACCAGCCTGGTTAAAATAGAGAATCCAACATGCAGCTTTCATTGAATTAATCGATAAGAACAAGATTTGCATGTAGAGAAAAATATAAATACCACGTTGTCAATGAACAAAGTAATAGATCGGCAACAAAATGTAAGCGATTTTACTGGAGACAAATAAAATTCTGACCAGAGACCACAGAAACAATATAGGCTTTTGAATATATATGCAGCCGAGTTAACTAATTAAAAATAGCAACTCATTCAAAAGTGGCCTATTTTGCACACTTTTCATAGCCAAGGGCCGTGGTGGGGTGCACGCGAGCGGCCAGGGAGATGAAGAGCGGGGCATGATGGTTGTATTATCTGGGAAACCATTTATTTGCATAGCCAGTGGAAAATGCAAATATGGCCATCATTTGTATTTATTGCTTGCCTCGATCGCGTATGATGCATGAAAATAGTGTTATACACCCTTAATTTCATTTCGTGAAACTAGTCCCTTTTATATATTTAGTTAGCGGACGATAATAAGTGATCAGACGCCCTGTGCTGCAAGTACTTGGTTCGTTCAGCTGATGATGACCGATCTCACAGAACGGAAAAGGCTATGGATTGGAAATCTCGATGAACGTTTATCAGAGTAAGTTATTTTAAGCTTAAAGCATTTATTCCGTTTGTGGTTTGGGCACGGTCTGTAGGTCTAACTTAGTCTTACACAACCTAGGCCGACTATGCCTAAATTAGACTAACTTAGGCCAACTTAGGCCTAGGCTTAGTAAGGTTAGGTCATGCCTAACTGGCCTAGACTTGACCAACTGTTACTTTGTAATGGTAAGCAACTTATTCTTTTCAAACTGAATTCATAGACATTCGTAAGTCTAGGACCATAATCAACGGTAATTGCGTATTCCATACTAGTGTAGTAGAGGTTATGCCTAGGATTAGGAAATTATTTGTTTACTGTGTTAACTGGATATTATACACTGTTGCATACTTCACTGAGACATGTCCACACTGTACTGTAGTGACAGTACCTTCGACCTTGTACTTCTACTGTACTGTAGGGCTCTAACATAGTTTGGCGTTGGGGAATGTTAAAATCAGGATTGGTCTTGCATTAAAATTACGCAAGACAGATTTGATAGCAATGCTTTGATTTTTCTGTCATATTGATAGTACAAATGTGGGAATCACAGCAAACATAACAAGGCATATACCAACGTTAAGCCTAGGAAGTAGGAGTAGGGGTCCATAACCAATGGTAACTGTATATTCCTTATTATTGTAGTAGAGTCTAGGCCTAGCAAAGAATGTCTTTCAAATGATGCAAGTGTGACCCATTTATAAAGTATAACCGATGCCATTTTATAGAAATACTGCAGAAAAATATTGGATTTCAAACTCAAGGTTAGTGTCTTCTAACTAAGGCCTAAATCTCACATAAAATGTTTCCTCAATTTTCTTTTCAAATACCATTAGGGTGCATGACAGCAGATCAGAAGAAATGTAACCACCTCAGCACTAGGTAGTTCCATGCTTAGATTTTTAAATGACTGTTAAAAACCATATAGTTGCATACTGTATATTGACCTTAGTGAACAAGAAAAAATGATTGGGAAGTTGTGTAAGGTCAATCCAATTTGGGAGAAACTTATGGTATATGATAATGTGAAAGGCAGTTTGCTCACTGCACAATTGGTTAAGTCATCACTGCTATGCAAACCGACTGTATAATTCTGAATATTTTTGTTACCCTTTATCATTGTCTACAGACAAACATATAGTGCAATGAATAGCTTACTTGGCTCTATACAATGTCTAGGTAACCTACACATGTCGCCCATGCCTAGGTAACCACCCTGACATTGGATACAACCTCCAATAAGTTTTCAAACAATGGTTTCACTAGTCAAGGGTGCTAGAACCAGGGGGTGGGGAAAGCAGAGTTGAGTGGTATAGAAGTGTCCCATACCTCCCTCCCCCCTCACATATTTTTGAAAAACCTCAACCTCATAAATTAGACTAATGTCCCTGAAAAGTAACATGCAAGTTCCCTTTTGCTTTTTTCCTATTACATTGACAAATGTTGAATAAATACCAACTGAAATGTTACCAACCAAAGTTCAGGCTCTTAAACCTTTATTCAAAAGACATGGGAGGGTTCTTACGTATGTTGCTCACATGCTTATTTGAAAACATTGGACGGAACTCTAAATCTAAAGGATTGTTTGCTACTGTAATTAGTCACCATTTTTTAACCTTTTTTTCCAAGCTTGTCACATTAAACTTTTGCACTGATTTTCTCTCTTCAAATAGATCATTTTTTTTCTCTTATAGGGCAAACCTTCTGAAGATCTTGAAGCGATATGGTGAAATAACACAGTTTGATTTCCTCTTTCACACAAGTGGACCGAAGCAGGGAAAACCAAGAGGATACTGTTTTGTCAGTTTTAAAACTGTTGAGGTAAAAGTTTCAAATTGAACAAGTTAAACATTTTTTTTATATTTTTATATTTTAATTTTTATGAAGCAGAGATTCTCAAGCATTTTGGGATAGGAGATATATTTTCATGTTAACCCGTAGAGGGGCCTTTTTTTGATGATCTTGTGTGAATTACAGAAGTTTATGTCCTAATTTTTTTTAAACTCAAAACAGGTCTTTGAAGTAAAGAGAAAAATTACCATGTAACTGTTTACCTTTAGGTCTTTTAAATAATTCAGAAATGGCTGTTCTGCTGTTGGAATTACGAGCCACATATTGATGGCTACTTTGAAACGAATACTTTATGTTAATGTGATTGCCCATCCATCTTCTGTAGTATTGTGAAATAGTGCCCTCTATTTCATTTTCTATTTATTTTTTTTTAAATTTTGACATGACAGAATCTAAGCATGATACTATTTTCAACTAAACAATTTGTTGGTTCTCAGGAAGCTGTGGGTGCAATCGCTGGCCTCGATGGAAAAAACGCTCTTGGAAAGAAACTTCTGGTGAAGTGGGCTCATGCTCAAAGCAAGGTACAAAATAAATAACAAATCCTTAAGGATGACACAATCCTTAAGGATGACACAAAGAAAGTCACAATTTTAGTGTTGATATTTAAAAAAAAACTGAGAGCTGGTTTGTTTGTATGTATGTTCTATTTTCAATCTATATTCCCCCCCCCCCCAATAAAATATTCTTACATGTCTGGAATACTATGGAAGGGCCAACTTGGTTCCTCAGTCTACACCCTGATGTTATGTATCCCATTATAGACACGACTGACTGCAGATACCTACCTCTCTCGACAGTCCTTCCTTCGACGCTAATTTGAAATGAAGATAAACAAAATCGTGATGATATTTTAATTGGCCAAACTTTTGCCCCTTATGTAGCGATCGAGTGATTGAAATGTCCAAATGTGACCATGGACTGTGTTTACTATTTAAAACAAAGTCATAAAAGTGGTATTGGGAATGGTAATGTTGAAGTGTTATGATGTGTGATGAAGCTACCCAGTGTTATTACATTATTTTGTGATATCTATGGATAGTAAAAATTAGCTCTTAAACTAGTTATGTGATGGGACGTGGAAGGCAGGTGGGTGGGGCTTGGGGGGTGGGGGGATGGGGAGTATGTTTTATTTGAGGATGGACACTAGAGGATTTTGAATTTCCATAGTAAGAGATGTAGTTATCAGTGTCGGTGTAGTGTTTTCAAAGCTTGCTTGAACTGTTAAATAAATGATGAAGTAGAAGTTAATCTAATAAAATCCGTTGATGTCAAGCAACAACAGAAGTTAAGTGGAATAAAATATTTAAATTTAAAATATTCACAGACTAGCTTTGGGTTGCAATGGTTTTATCTACCTGCATAGATTGTAGTTGTTGCATTGACAACCTTGCGTCGAGGATTTTAGCATTTAAATTTCTATTGAATTATTCAGCAGCTTTGAAGTTGAAGACCAAGTTGACTGTTTTCTGCTGTCATTACGATGTGCATTATTAAGGAATTGGAAAAAGGTCTTATATGTAACCAGCAAAACAAGCAAAAACAGAAAAATAAAAAAAGACACCACATAATGTGAAAAAAAAATATTGGCATAAACAGTGCTGCAGGTAAACAATTACACAAGTTGTATTGAAAATGATTCTTGACTCGCCAAGAGGACTTGAACGTATGCTGTCGTGATGATGTGTGTTTAATAGTGTATGTACATCTGTGTGTATGTTAGGTTGTCTGTAAGCATGATAACTCAAAAAAGATATCATGGACGAAACTTGGTATAGCATGAGGAAGCCTGGATGAATTTGGTCAAACTTCTGGCACAAAATTTTCTTGAAACCGTCATACTGGAGGAGGTTCTCTTTATAAAAGTGGAGCATTGAAATTGACTGCCTTAAAGCATCACTTGCAAATGTCAAAGGATGAGACATCGCTGTTCCTGTGTTGTTTGGCCTCAGTTTTTTTTGTAATATATATATTTCATGGAAGACCTCATTTAAGCTAGAGGCTTGACATGCCACTGAGTGGCAAAACCTCCTTATATATAGATGCTCCCTACAGAACACAGTTAAAATGAGGTCTAACTAGTCACAGTGGTGAAACCTCCTTCAGCACCTCTGAAGAAGTGTAAAGTTAAAATGAGGTCCAACTGGCCACAAATCAATGAAACCTACTTTAGAACCCCTCAACAAGACAGTCAGTTAACTGACCAATACTCATCAAAGTCAGAGAGCTCATTTTAATGCAGCTATTTTGATTTGAAAATGATAAATTTGCAATGCTTGTCCATTGTAAAAAAATCCCAAAAACTAATTAATATGAAAAGTGTCCGGTTGATGGATTACATCAAAATTCATTAATTACTCACTCAATGACATTCGTTCCGTGAATATTTGTTATACAAAGATGTATTTAGTTTTGGTCAATTTGAAATCTCATATTGGAAGTAATTCTTACTCATACATTATTTACGACCAAACTTTAACAAGCCACAGCTCGAAGAGAAATATTCCTAGTGGGAATGCAAAACATGGATAGATCTCAGAGACGTTCATGCCTTCAGTGCTTGACACTTGTCAAGTTTTCAATAGCACCTCAAGAGTAATTTGATCTGTGTCAACGCCTGAAATGATTCGTGACAACTTTCCTCCCGAGGAGAATGTAAAAGACATTGACACCATGGACAACATGATGTAAAAAGCAGAAGAATAAAATAGCGGGGGAGAACATTAGTGGGGACTTTGGCAGTAATTTGGTCTCTTTTATTAAGTTTAGCAGGGGAGAGATAAAAACTTGAATGTAATTTCAACAGTAGTCTTCCTGTAACCTCAAAAAATGGTTGACATATGACAGATCTTTTTCCTAGATATCCCTTTACTTTGACATGGGAGTGCGGAAATATTGCTCAGCTGTCTTCATCATAAAAATAAAAAAATATTCAAAACTAACCACTGTGACCTTAACTGGAGAAGCATCCAGTGTTATGTAAATGTCAACCTGTTGATTGATATAATTTTTTCCAAAAGCTCTGTAAATTACACTTTAAAATCCACTTTCTGACTGTCATAGATATATTCCACTTAAAATAATTACAGTGTTTTTATTATTTTTCAGTGAAACACTAGAACGATATTTACAGTGTGTTTACAATGCCTACCAAGGCATCAGTATACTGTACAATGTACATATAGTCAAATATTATATAGCATGTAAAAGTATTACAGTGTGTGGTAAAATGTCTACCAAGACATCAGTATACATAATGGTCAAATTTTATACAGTATGTACAGTGTGCCTACCAAGGCATCGGTATACATATGGTCAAATTCTATACAGTATGTACAGTGTGCCTTACAATGCCTACCAAGGCATCAGTGTACTGTACATATAGTCAAATATTATATAGCATGTAAAAGTATTACAGCATGTTGTAAAATGTCTACCAAGACATCAGTATACATATGGTCAAATTATATACAGTATGTAAACGTATTACAGTATGACTAACAATGACTATCAAGGCATCAGTATACATATGGTAAAATTCTATACAGTACTGTATGTACAGTGTGCCTTACAATGCCTACCAAGGCATCAGTGTACATATGGTCAAAGTATGTAAACGTATTACAGTATGCCTTACAATGCCTACCAAGCCATAAGTATACATATGGTCAAATACCATATAGTATGTAAGGTATTAGTGTGCCTTACAACGCCTACCAAGCCATAAGTATACATATGGTCAAATACCATACAGTATGTAAAAGTATTACAGTACTGTATGCCTTACAATGCCTACTGTACCAAGACATCAGTATACATATGGTCAAATGTTACATAGCATGTCAAAGTACAACAATATGTTTGTTTTCATATGACTGAAGTTATGTTGGAAGAATCTCTTAATTGGAAAGTTATAATTAACTTTGCTTACATGTCTTCTTTCAACCTCAGCACTCTCGCTCTACCGTGCCTAGAGGGGTATTAGGTAACCTTTTCAGCATCATGCACCCTCAGTCACAAGTCTCTATCACTCCATAACCCTCCTATTCTTTCTACCACCCATAAGTACTTTCAGTGGAGTTTGTTAACTTTTCAAATCTGCTTACCCAGGGTAGCCATCTAGACATATTTCTTTTCGTAATCCTTTCCTCCTCAG
>JAIPMN010006687.1:0-10201 GCA_020650975.1 Apostichopus californicus
ATAGCTATATAGATAGATATATAGATAGATATATATATAGATATATATATATATTTTCTCACATATATGCAGCATAACATTTTTAAGGGATAATGTTCATGGTTCGGAGCATACATTAGTAAGGAGCATGTCTATTTGTTTCTGAAATGTTAAAACCTTTAGAATTGCAGAATACAAAATGGGCACACGCAACAAGAAGAGATAAGAAATCATTCTATAACATGAAAACTGGCATTTTATCTAAACCGTGCCTTTTCTTCTTCATTTGAAATTAAAACTTAGACACTTTCAAATTTTTAAAGTCATGAATTTTATTGTTAAGAGACCTATAGTATCAAAAAGGAATGAAACTTGTTTATACCTGAAACAGCATCCTAAAAGAAAACCGCTTTAAACAAACAGTTTTTAATACATACTGAAGTCTTTTGCTAACAGCTATATCAGCTAATATTTACATATTGACATTTCCCACACTGACATTTACCACACATATTTCTTATTGGCAGTGTGACTAGAGTTATAACAAATTGATTTGTATAAATCAGAAACAAGTTGGAATTTTATTCATGTGGCTTAAGGTTCAACCAGGACATTTCTTTTGATGCATGCCCTTCATTATGTTAAGCATGAAAGAGATGAACACTTTCAGGTAATTCAGGGATCCAGGGAAGTCTTCATTAGTTTAAGAGATATTAAGCATCATAAGTTGAACTGATCAGATCGAGAGATAGCGAGGGATAGCGACGGTGATGGCCGATTGGCTTGATACATAAAACAGTTCGCTTAGTAGTTAGCCATTTACGTCATTTCAAATTGTTTAATATTTAACCCAAAATTGGTATTAAATCTGCATTTACATCTGTCCATTTTATTCACCATGACCCTTTAAGGTGTTTGATAAATATATGACAAGTACTTGCACGGTTGCCTGAAGTGTTTGAGTTTTTGATGTTAAGTTGGGTGGGGTCAAAATATCAGAATACTTAAGTATAAATCAATCAGACTCGAAATAGCAATCAATGCGGGAGAAAAAAAAGTAAATAAACAAAATTCAGAAAATCAGAGTAGATCAGGAAACAAATGGATTAAAAAAGGAAGAGAAATGACAATGACAATGACAATGCCATAATCTGGATGGTTTTAGTTATGTACAGAAATGATCATTATTGCAACTTGTCAGGAAGGTTCTTCTCGTTTCTATGGTAACAGTACTTTCAAAGGCTAGGTATGATATTAAAGGTGGTACTTTGCATGTTCAGTGTAAATTGAAAGTAATATGTGAAGGGAGGTTCACAGAAGGTGTCAATTGTTTGAGAATGAAAAGTTGATATTGGGTGACAAAATGGGGATGTGTAGGGTGGTTGGGAGGGGTGTGGGAGGGGGAATTAAGGTTTTTAAGTGCATTTTAGAATCAATGCAGAAGTGGATACAAAGGCAATAGTTACCTCTTTAAAAAGATACCAGAATGCTGGATAAAACCTACTATTAAGTAATATATTAACTAATATATGTATTAATTTTATAAGTAAGATATTGCATTTCAGGAGGTGATTTTACTTTTGTCTAAATTGTAAAAGCTTGAATTTTATCCGATCAATCAATCAACCACTGCAGTTGCTGTATGGCCTGCCCTTTTCGAGATATGTTTATTTGAACTTTGTATGTTTTATACTAATATCCAAATTTGTAGCAATTAAGGCAGCTGTGATGTCATATATATGTACATTGACAAATGCTGGGGCTTTTTTCTTTCATCACGGTTTGGCACCATTCCAACTCCTTTCACCACATTGGTAATGTACCAAATTACCAATGAACACTAGGGGATTCCTTTTTCTGACGCATATTCATAGTCAATTCAAAATTTAAAAGAAATCCAAAACAATATTTGCGTAGTACGTGCATCTGTGCAGGGAATAGATTACGTGTAGTAGTTTGGAAGACTGAATGTTTGTCTCGGATAAAATACTACGGTTCTACGATATTACAAAAACACTGCTACCCATCTCTGCATTTGTATATTTTTGCACAGCACTTTGCAATGTGATCGATTACAGGATAAATAACTCCCTGCTATGATATCAGACTTGTTTGCCTTTAGTTCATTGTCATAGCTTAGACTATATCCCTTTTTCTTTACTTCTCAAAACTAAATTTGTGTAGAATGAAATATCGTCTCAAATTCTCTCTCGGGACCTTTGGAGTCGTGTCGTTGCTCTCGTTCTTCTTACGTAGTATGGCCATTCTTTTGACTACAAAGTACAAGTTTGAATTCAGACAATGAAAATGTATGTTCAAATTGTGTCAAAGCATGACATTTAATAATCTTACCTGCAAAATATACTTCATTGCCTAAATCTTATCTCCGGTAGAGGTAGCTATTAAACTGACATCTAGGTTTTGGTGGCTACAGAGTGTTAGCTAGTGTTTAAGGAGTGTTAGCTCAGTGGTTAATGCCGGTGCCTTTCAATCATAAGGTCCCCAGATCGAGTCACTCCAAGATTAATGTATAATAATAATAATAAACGCATTTATAGAGCGCCCCATTCAGATAAGAAATCTGTTCTATGGCGCTGTACATGTAAAAAACAACTAAACACTAAATGAAAAAAAATGAAACAAAAAAGGAACAAGTATACAAAAACATGCCAACAACAAAAGGTGATTAATTAAATAAACTAGCATTGGCAAAAAGGTGTGTTTTCAAGAGAGATTTGAAGTGTTGTACAGTCTCTGCCGCACGGATGTTGAACGGAATGTCATTCCAAAGTTTAGGAGCGGCGACAGAGAAGGCTCTATCCGCGAATGTCACACGGCTGGTGAAAGGTACATGTAGTTTATGTTTGTCAAAGGATGACCTGGTGCAATAAACTGAGGTCTTGTAATTGAGGAGGGCCCTGATATAAAGCGGAGCCATACCATGTAAAGCCTTATAGGTGATTAATAAGATTTTAAATTCAATTCTTTCTTTTACTGGTAGCCAATGTAATCTTCTTAAAATAGGTGTAACATGATCAAACTTCCTCCCACCAGTAATCGTTTTAGCTGCACAGTTTTGCACCCGTTGCAAACGATCTAGCTGAGTTTGTGCTATACCATATAACAGTGAATTCGCATTGTCTAATTTGGAGGTAACTAACGCATGGACTAATATAGTAGTAGCTTCAGTAGTTAAGTATTTTCTGATATGCCTAATGTTTTTCAGTTGAAACCAAGCTGATTTACAAATATTGTCAATTTGTTTTTTATAAGACAGGTTACTATCGAGAAAAACCCCAAGGTTACGTACACATTCGACTGGTACGATATTGGTGTTGCCAATATGTATATGAGCAATGTTAACCTTTTTAAGTTGTTGTTGTGAACCAAAAATTACAATCTCAGTTGTATGTCATCCAGTTACAGAGTTGTTGACAATTCATATAATCATGGACGTTAAATATGAATCTAAGAGACTGACTTCGGTCAGCTTGCCGCTTTGATAAGCCAATGAGGCTTCTTCGCGAGTTCCTGCTTGCAGGAGGATCTAAAATACATACATACATACAGAGGAGTTTTACACACTACCTCTATGAATCATTCTCGTTTATAGTGATAAATAATTACAACAGTTGGTGGCTCCCTGTGGTGATCTGAATATATGTCATTTATAAATTTTGTTTGTTGTTGTTGTCCTGATTTTAAAAACAAAAAGCTTCTTCTTCTACCTTACAATCAAGTGCATTTTATCTACTGGCATGTGGTGATGTACTATACACACTATGTATAATAATGTCATGGCAACAATTAAGTAGGGTGGCCACTGCTCTGACAACAAAATGGAGGACACATTGGATGACTCATGGAGATGATGATGATGTAGGTTGCTAGGCATGAAAATTATGGAATACACAAGTAGGATAGCAAAGACTTTTTCACATTTATTTGAGTCAATTAAAAGTCAATGTCTTTAACTAACTGTTTTATTTCGGAGGAGAACAACAACGTTATAAAGTCGGCTGTTTGACTGTATGTGGGCATTCATTGTGCATTCATCGTGCATTCATTGTGCATGTGTGCATTCATTGATCAAAACAAAAACTTACACAACTGTACCAAGAACAGGCATATATGTCTACTTTGGTCCAGATTGATTTTCTCTGTACTTCATGTAGAAAATAACGATGAATAGTGTGGAAATATGATTTCTATTTGTTTTTGTCTGAGTCTTTTGTGCACCTGGGTCTCTCCAACATTAAATGCCTTGGAGACAAAGATCTTTAGTAGTATGATTTAGGCTTCTTATATCCTGAGACTCCAGGTACTAACTCCTCCTTCCTTATAATAACAACACTACTGTACCTTGAGGTCAAAGAGTCACTGGAAAATTCATAAAATATGACTAAAACACATTGATGTATCTTTTAACTGTCAGATCTCCTGTAACTGTATATTGGGAGTGAAGATATAGCCAAATGTTTGTGTTACACAAAGATAGGATTATAAAACAACTGGCTAACATTTCTGTGAAGCTGTTGCAGACTGATCTCTGAGGCTGAGTGAAGCCGTAAAACCCTGTGTAATCTTCAAGCTGCGAATGTGGAAAAGTTATATGACACAACGAAAGTACTCATTTTTGACAAATTTTTGATCTCGTTGAGGATATGCCACTGAAAATTGTTTGCCAAAACTTGGCATACTATCTGGAAAGTGGTTTGCATGTATGTTATGGTCAGTCAAGCCATGGTGGGTTATGAGAACATTTTTGCAGCAAATTTTTGCAGCAAGTTCATACATGTACAAACAGCGCTTCCAAGCCTCGATGGTGCAGCAGAACTACGTGAGGGAAAAATTCTTTAAATCCCATTTAGATTGTTCACACTGCCAGTGGTGAGAAAGATGCACTGTATCATTATTTTATGTCCAGATATCACTCTCATGGCCGACCCTACGAGCCTTTTCACCCCGTCAAATCCTGGCGACGAAATCATCGATCTCTTTAAAGCAAGCTCGTCACTCTAATGGAAGCTGTACCACTATAGTGAGCTTGTTAACTCTGTTAGGACGGCAAACATCGGCAGTCAGAGCCCATCGTTTTGAAATCACTCACGAGGCTGGCATCATGCAGCTATTACAAAACAGAAAGTCTCTGAATGGCTGCTCGCCTACGTAGCTTATAGTCATATCAAGCGATACCTTCAACATACAACCCGAGAGCCGTACGTAACATCAACCTCCGTATGCATTAAAGCTAGCCATCGACGGCGAATAATTCTCCCGCCGCATTCAGATGATGGCAATAAAGTTAATGTCACAGAAAATGAAAGGAGAAATTGGAACATGGCCAGCCACTGAGTGACATTATTTAGCAACCTTGCGCGTACGGTTCGCGTATTTTCCAATTATATTACGAAAACACTACCGGCAGTGATGGTGCGGAATTCTGATGCGTGATTTTAATGGATTTGTCCAGCATTCAAACAGAAAGGGGTGGGTAGGAGGGGCCTGACAAAATCGTTACGAATTGTGATGAGACGTACATTGCGTGTCATAGCAAGTGTTGTGTTCGCCATGTTTAGAAGTGTTTTCAGACAAAATAGTTTTGAAGATGTTAAAGAATCAGAGAAGAAAATGAGCAACAGTTGTAGCGTGTGAGAAACAGTTTGTTGAAACTTGAAAAGTGACTGTTTTATTTTTTATGTCTAATGTTGCAATTTGCCTGGTTCACCTTATTGACCACCAATTGGCTGGCTCACAGCTCTTTTTGAGCCAAAACTTTAAAATGCTAAGAAGATATCATACTTAAAAGCTAAATTGAGTTAAAGAATTGTTTCTCTTCTGTTATGTTGTAATGTGCACTGGTATCAGAAGGCAAGAGCGATCCGTGGTCCTTAATCTTGGAACAATTCGTGTTCTAAATTTCGTGCAGGCCTGGACATTGGGTTTGTCCTGCCCGACGCACCAAAGGAGCCTAGAACTGAGTATGGGGTTCTTTCATGCTGTTTGAAGGAATGCCACTCATTGGAGTATATTCTTGTGAAAGCTGGAAGCAATTTTGCAAATTGTCATATTTTAACAAGAAGGATCTTCATTTAAGCATATCTTCCCCCCCCACCCCCCCTCCCCATCCGTGTAGATTAGAATGTTATAGTATTTCTTTTGTGATTTCCTCCAAAACATGCATTGTTTGACTGCATTGGAGGGGTTGTAGGATAGAATTCATATGCATGCCCATGTATATCTTCTTTGTTACTTTAAAATGGAAGCCAAGTTATGGTTTAACGTTATGGGATTGCCCATGATAAGACTATGTGTGATCAAGGTTCTGTGTCTGTACCCGCGGTACGATATTATTGAGTTTGTGAATGGCTCAATCGATCCGCAGACTTAGTCGATTGTAGTTCCATGGTCATTTCGTTCCTTCCAGGAAATCTTTCAACAAGATTTGTTGAAGTTTACACTTTCTTCTAAATGGTTCAGAAAATTCATTGTTATTTAAATAATTTTAAAGTTGGGCCTCCCCTTTAGATATAATATCATATTTTCTTTGTACCATGCATGCGTTCAAATAGATAATGGTCGTGCAATTGGTTATGAGACCAGTCGGTGAAAGTCCGGTCGTAAACACCTATCCCGACACCCTTCATCACCTTTTTCTTTGTATTGACATGGTACCATCATACATGTCACCAGCAGTATAACACCATGAAGTACACCACAGTTTGCTAAGACGTTAGCTATTTCTGAACGTTTATAATATATGAACACAGCCATGGTTGACGATAAACAAAAAAAAACAAATAGTCATCAAAGATCGAAACACGTGTCCATGCAATAGTTTTTATGTTTGGATCTGGCACTGTCATGTGATTGATGTGGTAAATGTTGACAACTATAGTACTGAATTGAGGATTTCTAAGGCTATGTGGATTAGTATGCAGATATATATATGTATTAATGGAATAAAGTATTATTGTGTATGAGTTGTAGAAAGAGTTGGAGAAATTGTATCATAATTTAGTACATATTCACTCATTTGAAGATTGAAAGTGTAACAATTTAATTAACAGAAGTGGCATGTGTTGCAGTTTTAATATTTTACAGGCATTCCATATGTGTAGTTTTGTAACTCATTGGGTTGAAAAAGTAAGATAATTTGTAATATTGATCTATTCCCTTCTTCCAAGGTACTCATCATAAGCATATGGTTATTTGCAGTTTCGATGCAAGGGGACTGGGGTAGAGAGTGGATCTGGTCGTTTGGTTTTTGTGCCCGGGCTCGTATCTTGCATGACGTTTCTTAAATATGATTCTTTTTATGACTTCTACCGGGACACAGAGTTCTCTAAATCACGGGCATCGTCTCGTTCTTTCTCTCGCAGGTACAGAAGACGTACCGGGGGGCCGCGGTGTAAGACTGGGTAAAGGGAACCTACTCATCAAGAATGCATCGGTCAGCGACAATGGGACGTACGTTTGCACCTCGATTGACAGTAACTCCTTGATAACAAAGAAACTACAAGTCCGGCTCACCATTGAAGGTTTGTTTGTTTGTATTTATTAAATTCTGTTTTGTTGAATAAATAAAAGGACCATGGTACTTGTACATGAATGCGTTTACACTCAGAAAAGGTCTGACGAGATATATGTAGTGTCTATACACTTGTTTTATAAACGATGAAATTAGGCAGAATTTTGGTCCTGAGATATGTCCATGGTCCAAGCAAAAGAAAAGGAAAACATTTTAGTAAGTCTCAAGTCTGGCACCATTCGGCATTCTTGATGAGTTTGCAGAGCGTTGCCATGGCAGCAAGACAATCCAGGGGATAATTTGCCTACAAAGCTTTAATGCACCAGAGGAACTGACCCGTATATGGTCTATGTGTCTAGACTAAGTTGTCCAGCCACTTTCATTGATGAGCCTCTGTCGTTTAAAGTGTCATTTCTCAAAACTTGAAAGTCATATAAGAAATACAAGAATTTTTTTTTACGATCTGCAACATATCAACATTAAAAATTGTTTTTTTGTACCAAGGGCACCCTTTAAACAATCCTTTACTGCAGGAAGTATTAAGTTAAAGCCGATACAGAAAAATTCCCCGAAATGTCCCAAAGATTTTGAATGTTGATTCCTTGCCAAATGTTTGGGATGCGAGGCACTTTTATAATATCCCTGGTGCAATTTTGATGGACTACGAATATGATATTAGAACTTTTTTTCTATCATTTGATGGTCCAAGAAGATTATGAGATAGCTGCTGTCAAATAAAGCAAGTGGACAGTTTGTATATTAATATCTTACACAATAAATTTATGTTTGGCTGGCTATATAAATGGTGATTTAGAAATTAAGTTCATTTGAAGTTCATAGGTTTGTACCAATTATGACCAATGAAGCAAGCAGTTTCTCCTTGTGTTTATCAGCCTATTCTTTTGATCTTAGATAGGGTACAGTTCCAATGACTTCCACTAGAGGTGGCTATAACAAAATATGTGTATATTCTGATAGGTCCACTTTTAATTGTAGACAAACTGAATTCAGAGTTTAAAGAAAAAACTGAAAATATTGTTTGTAGTCGTACGTCTATGACATCACACTTTGTTTGTTTCAAGTTCACTCTTGGTACAGAAACAAGACCACAGTTAGCAGTCTATGATAGAGATAACTGCCATGAACCACTTCCCCAAACAGCTAAGAGAAATCTGATTCCATTTGGGAGATATTATCACAGATCTACTGTTCCTTCACGTACAAGGTAGAAGACTTGATCAAGTCTAAAATGACATCATCCAGCCCTACATGTGCTTCACGTTTTTGTTCTTTTGCTTGGTGTTTATGTTGATTTTCTGTAATATGGAGATGGGTTTTACAAATACTAAATCTGCAATAATGGAAGCTCCTAACTTCGACCAAATAATGGCATTTGGTTTGTTAATTTCAATAGTTTTCATCTTCAAAATATGGTTTTGAAAAGCAAAAGTAAGAGTGAAAACAAAGAAGGTTTCAAATCCTAGTGGCACTATGACATCACAGATTTCAGAAATGACATTTGAACTAAGATATGTTCTTAAGAGGCTGGTTGGGTTTGTGTCTCATATTCTCATTTAATTTTCATTTCATACTTTCTTCTTGGTAAAGTAGTTGGGAAAATAAATTGTTAATATCTGTCATAGACAAAATTTTGTCACAGTGTGGTAGGGCATCAAAAGGGGTGTGTTGCTAATTAAGGTTCTGTTCCTCCCCCCCCCCCCACCCCATGCCTTTCAAAATGGGTACAGATAGTTGGATAGGATTAAGTTAATGGAATTCTTCATCTTCCCTCAATCCCTTCCCTCAATTTTTTTAAGAATAATAATATTTGCTATTTATATAGCGCTTTATACCAGCGATAGGTCTCCAAGCGCTTTACATACGTTATATTACCCCTGGTCAATGATAACCTGTCCCAGAGACAATCCCTCCAGTCGGCAGCAGTTATATACTGCGCCTAATGACAAGTTACCTCACAGGTACCCATTTAACCCCTGGGTGGAGAGAGGCAAGTGAGATAAAGCATCTTGACCAAGGACACAACGTAATGAACTAGGCAGGAATCGAACCAGCAATCCTTGGATCACGAGTCCGACGCCTTAGCCAATTGGCCACAACGCTCTCAAAACTCTAAAAATACAGGAATTAAGTAGAGATGTTCATTTTACAAGATGCACTCCATGCTTCTATAGGCACTGGAAAAAAAAACCTGTGAGAATGTTTGTTTATATTGCTGTAAGCTACTACTTAGAGTATTTTTTTTTAAAACAAGTTAATATGTAATTGCATGGCCCTAATAGGCTTGTTGTAACTGCTTTCAACTATGTGTCGTGGGGTGGATACTTGCCTGTTGGCTCTGCATGTCATGTAAAATATATATGTCAACATTCACTAGGTTTTAATCCACAGTAATTTGGGTATCTTCTTGCAAGTTTCATTCTTGTTTCCTGTTGAGGAAGAACCCACTTTATTTCGTTCTGCCTGTTTCTTTCCTGGATTTAAACGCTCTTCCTCAACTACCAGCAACGGCAATACGTCCCCAACCCATCTCAACTAACCTCGAGGACACAGAGTACAGTAGATGAGCAAATAAATACATATTAGGCTTTTTCCTCTTCAGTCGAGGCTACGTCCTTGCTTAATTAATTGTTGTGTACATGCTAGCATTTATCATACAACAGTACTTCATCA
>JAIPMN010006690.1:0-12886 GCA_020650975.1 Apostichopus californicus
TATATATATATATATTTATATATTGTTTATGTATATATAAAGTATACATATAAATGTTTATGTATATATAAAGTATATATGTATGTATATACAGCACATACAGATGCTCTGTACAATCGTAACACAGTCTGCATAATACACTCTCACTGACAGTTATAGAAAGCCTACTATACCCATCCACATCACTAGAATCACTGTGGTTGAGTGGTTCAGGACATAACCGGTTGTGAAGTAGAATTTTTCTGCTGTGTTGATCTTTAATAATTTATATAGCAATAGCATCAGGATACAGATCACCCAGCATGCACTGTATCCATCAAATCTACATATCTGTGTATCTGTTTATAGTATTATTAAATGCACTGACCAGATACCGGAAGTTGATGAGACCGTCAGACACCAGATGTTGGTGTTTGATAATTTTCTTTCAATTGTTTATAGGGTCTTGACAATAGAAAAGCTTCGTTCATATGGTAATGCTTAATTAGAATAATCACATAGTAATGTTCAGTGGGTTATTAATACACATACAGTACAATTATGGATCATGGACATCGCTAAGAATCTGAATAATGAAAATTTGGTCAACTGACCATTAGTCCATATTAAGTAATTTTTAGAAATTCTGTCTACCACCCTGTTCCTTCTCCTTATTCCCTGTCCCTCTTAAATGTATTTGTGGGAGAGGGAGGGGGGGGGGGAGAGGGGCAACCATTCAAGAAATAAGTGAAGCATTTGTACCATAGTATTCATTTTGGAGGAAAGGTATAGCCATTGACAATGGCAGTTGCACATGGACAAACAGTACACAAAAGGTAGCAAATTTCTTATGTATTCATATTTTACGGCTGTTTGTTCAGTAAAAACTGTTTTTCGTTAAAACAGGACAGGCGTTAGGAAATATTTGTCATTGTTTAACTGCAATTCAAGACATAAAGAATGGTCCTGTTTCCGGCACAATTTTCCATGAAAACTTGCTTGTGCTGTTTTTTGTATTTCCACTTGCGGTTATATACATTGACCTGTATTTCAATGTTGTCATGTATGCCATGCATATTGGGCTGGTAAGCTTTGGGGTTGCATTGAACACTCATAAACCCTTATAGACTTACCTTTAATAATGGTAAAGGTTGGAGGGTAAAAAACTGAAGTTATCCTCATATTTACATCTGACATTTGTGGAAATGGAGTCAACACTAGCTTGAAAATAACACTCACAGATATTAATTGTTTGTCTACAGTCAATTTGACAGAGAGATTGACAGGGAATGAACAACACCCACGTTGGTTGTACGTTAGCTACAGTAAATGTGAAAAGTTATAACATATATACCTAAAAGCATCGGTGTGTAATTAGTAATCTTGCATACATACCTCTACAGTACATCGCGCATACATTGTTTCAAAGAATATTAAGCGCTGCTACGATATGACAATACAATTTAGGCAAGAATTTGTGGTCTCTATGCGTGAAGGTCCTCTTGGTACAAACTTGATGGACCGGTAATGATCAAGTCCCAAGGCCTTGAATTACCTAACCAATGTAATTGGCAATCCTTAGGAATGCAAATTTACATACCAGGCAAAAATATGTTCAAATGTACCAGATTAACATTTGGTTGCAAATTATGCTATCTAGTGAATTCATACTTTATATCTATATATGTGAAAGGATAATTTAAAGTTCCAAATTTTAGTCTAAATATGTCATAGTTCAAGACAAAAGTAAAACTGGAGTGCCAGTAATGTTTCTACAGCTTTTCCAGTTTTCATGATATTAATCTTTTGATATTAAATATAACTCTGGAATACTCCTTTAAGGCTAAATTAACGATGAGTCGGCTCTTCAGTGCAAGACTTATCGTTTAAATTATGTTAATCCATCCGTATGAATAAATCAATCAAATCGTGTTATTTTAACTTCATACATAAATAAGAGCACATCCTTGAATAATAGTCAACACCATTTGCAATTTATCATTAAGTTTTTCATGTAAATTGTAAACATGTAATTCAAGACCCTACAGTAAAAGGTCTCTTCTTTTCCCATTGAGGTTTGTGTTGCTTTCTGAGAAACTGGCTTACTGGTCTATATGTTAGACTTAGTTCAGTCACTTTAATGAATGAGCCTTACCTGCTTAAAGGGTCATTTCTAAAAACATTCATGATGTTATACTGTAGAATTGCAACCTGAACTGAAAGCAATGGCTCTTAACAGTCTACAACATAATATCACATTAAATATTGTGCTTACAGTAAAAAGTCATCCTTTAATTCTGTAGTCTGTAGACAGCTAAATTTATGCAAAGGTCTCAGGAGAGGTCCAGAAGGAGACGGAGAAACTTTGAGGGGAATCCACCCTTCCCCGCCCCCAACCCCACCCCCCACGGCCCCCCGCCCCCAACACACACACAGCCACTTCCAGTGTTACATTTGCTATCATGCCTTAATTCTAACCTAGAATACCAAAACAGTATAAAACCTGTTACAGAAGAAAGTGCACACACTTCCTTTACAGACATTTCCTTCTAAAGGACAAAAGGTATCCAACTAAACTGGGTACTGTAAATATACCTAGGCAGTCACGGTGGTGTATCGTTTGTTTTTCACACTTTCAAGTTTGAATTAAGTGAATTGATTGGTTGCATGATATGCTGTCTTGGAGTGAGTCCATATACTAATGATCATCCTACTACTAACATAGTTAGTTACCTGTATGCGCAAAGACTCGAGTCTCATATGGGTTTGTAAATTGTATACTCAATCTCAATACTCTTAGATCGTGGGGCATACGGCAAAAATCCCTTTAGTAAATTGAGTTCCGTAGTCCACCTCTGGGGGCAACATAATTTCGGGATAAAACTGTTGCTTAGAACACCCTAAAAATCAATTTGTTCCACCAAAATTTTGCTGACGTTTATAAGGAGAAACTGGAGGTATCTAGGTATTTTGGAATTATCTACTAGAGATACGATTGCAAGAATACTCTAAGTTAGAGCCTTGCAGTCATTGTACTTGTAAGCATATATAGCAGGAGTGTTAGCTCAATGGTTAACGCCGGTGCCTTTCAATCATAAGGTCCCAAGTTCGAGTCACTCCAAGATTAATGTATGTCGCCCAGTTATAGAGTTGTTGACAATATGACAATTCATAATCATGGACGTTAAATATGACTGACTTCCTTCAGCTTGCTGCTTTGATAAGCCTATGAGTTCCTGCTTGCAGGAGGATCTAAAATACATACATAATACACGATGAAAATTACAGGTCTGGAGTGACGTAAATTATTTATGTTACAAGAACAGCTACAGTAAGCCAAACTCTACTTGCATATCGGAAAATAAAGTTGTAACTGAACATTACCAAACTGGGAAACTATAAGCCGCAAGTTAGGGCCTAAATTGTAACTACCAGATGAATGTACAGTAGATTGGGCAAGAGTGCAGTTTTGTGGAGGCAGGTAAGGGTCTACATGAAAAGTGAAGTAGATCAATATTAGACACAATGTAAAGAAAGCTGCAGCAGCTGCAAAATCCCCTGCAGCAAGGCTGATCGAATACCAAACGAGAACTGTTCATTTCTGCAGACCAGTTTCGTGTGACCAGTATCGTGCAGAAAACAACAGAATATGTCCTGTATACAGCCAGGCGCGTAGCCAAGGGGGGGGGGCGAAGGGGTCGACTGCCCCCCCTTGAGCATATTTTTTTAGTATGTTTTTATGATATCGCTAGTAATTTCAAGCTTAGATGCAACTTACAAGGCCTGGGTAGTGCCATTTCCAGCGATCTGGGAGGCATTTTCAGCCAAAATTTTCTTGTACACGTAGCGCCAAATCATGGTGGCGCTACGCTTAGTTAGTTTTCAATGCCGAATCTACGGCTCTGATAGTTTGCCTACAGGTTCACCCCTCCCTTGGCAAATTCCTCGATACGCGCCTGTATACAACCTGGTTATATAATGCTTTATAGCCTTCTTACTGTCCTTCTGAGATGGTACAGTACCTTACCAGTTGAACTAATTATTTTGGGACAAGAAACAGGGAATTATTTATCCTGTACCACATCGTAAAATGCGTGCAAAATGTTCAAATTGCTACACAAGTTCAATGATGTATGTATGTGCAGGTTTTTAAACACAAGAATCATAGTATTTGATCAGAGATAAATTCCAGAACCTTCTAAACTGCTACACAATCTTGGAACGCTGCATTATTCCCTGAAGAAAGACTAGTTAAATTTGCACGGAAGATTGCATGTAACCTTCTTGCGTTAATTTTGCTGAATTGTCAATAAATTTCAAAATACAATGCTAACCAGCATTTGCTCTGCATATATTGCTGTTGTGGTATTACAAACCACAGTTTCCTATACCTTTTTGGGAAATTGTTTACCATTACTCTATTATCATTATTTCTGTAATTACTACTACAAAGGTCTGACTGGCCTCTGTTTTCCTCTTCTTCTTCTGATCTTGTTTTAATGAGCTCCATATGATATCCCGATGTCAGGTGTGGAATTCAAATTAAAGATACTAACTATACCAACTACTGAGAAACAAAGTGAGAAAAAAAATATCAAACTGGTACATATCATTCCAGTCTTAATTACCTCAAAACTCGGTCTCTGGTTACATCAATTAGCAGTTTTTCGTGGGATCTTACTCTAAGGATGGTTCTGCGATATATCGTATGATAAGAGGAAGTTGGGTATGTTAAAATTGTTAAATTGGTACTCAGGAGATGTAGTACTTATGTGACTTCATCTTCTTCCAATAGCACTGTCTATCAGAGACATCTTCAAAACTCTAGTTAGTGTAATTACCGATTAAGCGGACAATTCTACAGATATATGTATAGTACAGTATAGTACCAAAATGGGCACAAACAGACACCTGTTACAATTACAACCAGAAAGCCAACAGGCTGCTTTAGTGATTCCTAATTGCATTGAGAGTGCAGCTGTTGTGAGGAGACAGGGGAGGAAGTAAATTCTGTACATTTTCACACAACCAATTAACTGCAGTACAATACAAAAAGCTCTTGCCAAAATTAGTAGACCACTTCCCTATGCTGTGAAACTTGCTACCAAAGCCACAAACTGGACTACCTATTTCTATATTCAGGAGTGTTAGCTCATTGGTCAACTTCGGTACCTTCATAAGGTCCCCAGTTCCAGTCACAAACTCCAAGATTAATGTCTGTCGTGCAGTTACAGCTCGTTGTTGACATTTGACAATTGACAATTCATAATCATGGACGTTAAATATGATTCAAGAGACTGACTTCGGTCAGCTTGCGGCTTTGATAAGCCAATGATGGCTTCTTTGCGAGTTCCTGCTTGCAGAAGGATCTAAAATACATACATACATACATTTTTCTAGTCTACATTTCATATGTTCTATCCATTGATTATGACACTAGTTATTACCACTGCATACTACTGTATATAGAATATATATGTTATTCCATTCATACCAGATGGAGGTTGACCTTTATATATATTTACTAAATCTTAATTGCTACCATTGTTACTGCAGAAGGTCAACAAGTAGTCTCCAAGTATTACTTAGTCTGTAGTAATGGAGTCTAATACTTGGTCAATAGTGGTATTAACCTTAAGAGTTCCATAGAGGAGTAATAAAGTTACAGTTTCTCTCATCTGGAAAGGTCTTTTCAATCCAATACAGTACAACCATCTAGCATGAAATGTTGCTATATAAATCCCAGTATTATAAATCTTTGAAAATCCATCCATAAAGCTGCATTTTGCATCAGATTCATGGCTTCAGAACTCTGCATCTGTCCGAATGGCTCAGAGTACAGAATACATTTATAAATAGTAATCCTTCCATGGTTGATCAATCTAACTACAGTACATAATCTATATAGCCTGGTTGCAACAACTTGAAGGGATGCAGGCATGTAGCCAGGAATTTGCCGAGGGGCGAAACTGTTGACAAACTATCAGAGCCGTAGATACGGCATTGCAAGCTATCTAAGCGTAGCGCCACCATGGTTGGCGCGAAGCATACAAGAAAATTTTGGCTGAAAATGCCTCCCAGATCGCTGGAAATGGCACTTCCCAGGCCTTGTAAGTTGCATCTTAGCATTTTCTCTTTTGAAATTACTAGCGATATCATAAAAACATTAAACAAAAAAATTTTAAAAATTCTCAAGGGGGGGCGGCTGCCCCTTCGCCCCCCCCCCTTGGCTACGCGCCTGAAGGGATGGAGAAAACCAGAATAACTTTTACAAGGGATGCATTTATTAAAGGGTAAAAGTGTGAAAACAGGAATATCACAGGAAAACACCAAGCTGGTCTGTAGAGGAAGAAGAATCATGGAGGTATTTCCCTCGATCCTCTTAGGGGTAATATTTCCAGAATAAAGTAGAATAAAGAGGCATGGGGACAGGAGGTGATTGCTCACATCAGTGGGAGGTCATTTTGAATGGTGACTGTAGCATATTGATAAAGTTTGTGTATTCTGAAATAGTCTTCCCAGGGTTCTTCAAAACCACCCGTTGGTCTGTCCGCCGACTTTATGACCTACATATCATTTATCATATTGTATACACCAATATGTATGAACTCAGATTCAGTTCGGCATTTACTCGATTAGAATAAAGACCTATAAATATAAGCCTGTTCTCATGTGTTTTGTTTTGCGTGTTTCGTTTGGTTAATTAAGTGAGTTAAAGCAGCGGATACGTCAGTGACCACCAACCCAATAGAGCAATCTAGAGTACAAATATTTTGAGGAGACAGGTATTATTAGCGATGATACTTAAAGGTCTACGGACACATATGAACCACAGTGTCCTATAATCACTCTAATAGGCATTAGAAATCAAGAAAATAGCTGCAACTCCCATCAAAATCCATCAAAGTTTGACCATTTAAAAAGTCTTTTCTTTATTCTAATATTTAGTATTTATGAATTTAACATTTAGCTAATTATGCACTCTGATGAGTGACTTTCTGTTATGTTATTTATTTTATACCTTTGTTTTTACAACCTTCGTTTCAAGGACATTGACCACAGGTTTGTGGCCAAAGTCAATTTTTTTGGAATAATTATTTGTCTTTTTTGAAAAGAGGAACATCAACATTAATCAAATTATATAAAGTGGGTTTGTAATTATGATTAACTTATTAAGGCCTAAAATAAGAAATTTTGATGAGCGTAACACTCCACGTCATACTTTGCATATATTTAATGAGTTTCCCAAATATATCAAAACTTCAAATGTGTATATCTTGGAATGAAAAGAGCTTTCCAAAAAATGTCAACAGTTGTTGAATGAGATTATCACACACAACACATGTCGTACTAAATATTTGGGAAATTGGCTAGGTGTCTGTAGTACTTTAATAAATACTTGATTTACAGATTTAAAGGGTGTGAAGACTTGCGCAAAAAGAAACCTCTAATGCCGGTAATCTGACCTAGTTTCGAATGAGGTGTAACAGAAGTGTTAGACACCACCATCGATCCCAGAAAATACACACACACAGCTTGCTACCGTCGGTAATTAGACACTAGTGTACAGTCGATGCATACATGTTGCGGTCAATATCCACAGCACAGTGTGCATAAGCAGTGATGGACATCTCAGATCTAGATAAAAGATAACAAGGTATCACGTTTTATTACTGTCTGCATTTTGTAGCGACACGAACAAAGCGTCACTTGCAAGCAACAGAAAGTTAACTTTTTCAGATGGCCGCACACGGTTTGGGGCGAGTCTTCAATGCCTTTAAGTACCATCTCAAATGCAGGCTGCTGAGGGGGGCTGCAGCTTCCTGCAGCCATGCTGCATTGGACATAAATCCTTTGTGCACTGCAGCTTCACACAATGAAATCATACCATATTGCTTAATATTGATTCATCCAGGTTCAGCAGGATTTTGCATTCACTCGCTGCAGCTTTTCTCTTTGACAAAGTTCCTAATTGACTGTTAATTACACTTAAATATATATACCGTACGAACCATCACATAGTGTAAATTTAGGCATGTGTGTTTTTATATTGTATTAAGGTAATGCAAACTGCACAATTGAGTCAATTGTGGTGCTCTATTATTTCATTGCGGCAAAAAAAAACTCACAGGGGAAGTTAAATATCCTCAGCAATTTCCAGCAAATCTACCTCTTATCAAACAATTCATTGTCTATATACAAACTGACATTCTCCTGACCTTACACTAAGTTTTGACATTTATCTTTCAAAAGGATAACCTTTTGACTTTGATACATAGAGCTCTATAGAAAACCACTAGCTACTGTAACTAAAAGAACAATACATCTTTTACAGTACCATTGCGTGTATGTTCAGTTCACATGGGAACTTTCTCAGAGTTCAGAACAACCACACAGCCTTATTAATATGAAACAAAAATCCCCCCCAATTCAAACATATGCAGGCCTTTATACTGCATTACCTTTTCACAATTAGTACTGCATACTGTACAAATACATGCATGGACACCTTTCCATGAATGCAGGAAACTGAACACAACAACATTTTGAAGATTTACTACAGATATATACAGTAGCCTACTGTATAACAAGAAGCTACGCAATTAGTTAAGGTGGTAAAAAAAAAAGCATCTTTTGCATTGACGCCATGGAGGCTTATATTGATGGCTTTTAAAAGTAGAAATGGGCAGGAAAAAGGCAGGAAAACAACAGATATTCTAGGACACACCATATACACATTTTACTTCCTTGCTCCCTTTCAACAAAAATTACAAAGGACACATATTTCAAAAATAAAAACTGTCAAATTAAAATCACTTACAATTTAGGAATCTATGTTATCCAATGGTAATGTCGTCATATCTTTTTAATTGCTCAAATTGCTTTTAAAACTTAAAAAAAATACAATTTCCTAGAGGTTCTGACCATGAATTCAAATAATTCAAACTGGACGATGATGAGTCATACACAATTAGAATGAAATGAAAATTTCTCTAGGATTTATGACAAATTTATGCTTTGAAGATGGAAGGAAAAATCTCTTTTAAGTATTTGAAACTGAACCACCATGTTTTGCCTTTCTAGCGCATATATTAAATAGGGACAAATTGTTTCCCTTCTTTGGTGGTACTACTTTTGATAAAGCATTCTGGTTTTCAAATCATACGTAATTTTTAACTCATAATTTATCCAAATGAACATTTCTGTTTACATATTTATTATTTTGTACTATAAATTTAAGAAAAACCACACATTTTCAACTCATTTTGCCATGGTGACATCTGACTCACAATGTTATTGCCAGATATTACATATTCATCAAATTTTACCAAACATTTAAAAACGACAAAAAAAATCATATCTTTGAGATTCTTACATGCAATCAGGATTAGGTTTCAAATGGTTCACCAAGTTTATACATGCTATGTACTGGTCTTGTGAGGTGTTTATAGTGCTACTGCAAACATTATTACAATAGTCCCCTCTCCCGTCACCCCCCCCCCCAACCCCCACCCCCAAGGAAAGAATCAAAGTTGTAAAAATTGATTTCTTGATGAAATCACACCTCAAACAATGAACGTCCAAGTAACTTTTGATCTCATATCTGAGACGATTAATAATCTCAGAATTCTTTCTTACCCTGTTAACTCAAAGCATCCAGTTTGGTAAGCAGCTGGCTTTAAATCACATAGAGAAAAGTAATAAATCCGCAGAGGAAACAAACATGTGAGACACTGAAAGCTCAAAACCGGAGATTCCAAGTTCTTTTATTAATATTATTGTCAGAATTGAAATATAGATGCATATCTCTCACAAAAAAAAAAACAAGACTCCATATATGGATTCCAATACTGGATGGACTGTGTGTGACAGTGTGTTAATAGTCCCAATGAACACAACAACACAAAATACAAAAATGCTCACTTGGTACTAAGTATCTGGAACTTGGCCGCAGTAGTCAGAATGAACAAGAGTCTTCTAAAGTTAGCACATTCCAATTAGTCAACCAAGACTCCGTAGTGTTACAACTTGCACATTTACCAAGTGTGCCTGTAGCTCAATATTAAAACAAAGATGTTAACTTTTCTAGATGTTGATATTATAAGCATCTCTATATACTTACAAGAGACTATAGTACATAGTTGAATTTCCTTACAGCCAGAAGTTTTAGTAGTTAATACCAGTCAGTCACACACACTAAAACTCTGTGCCAAATCTTATCAGCAGAATCAAAAGCTAATGGCCAAACACACAGGTACTTCCAACCATATGGACTTGTAACTAACTGATTGTATACAGTATATAGTGGTGATTCAAAGAAATTTAGCACCTAGGTCTGTGCAAGTTTACGACCTGCAAAACTCACACAAACCGCTTGGGAAAGGTTTGAACTTTAGATAAACAATACTGTCATTTAACCTTGACTATATCCGCAAACTGATAAACCAAAAGTGAGGGCAGCAGAGTATAATATGCACCCAAGGTTGGTTTTGTTTTATAACTATATGAAGGTAAAGAATTTGTTTTTCTTTGGTGAAGGTCAAGAGGGGGGGGGGGAGTGGGTTGGCTAAGGTACCATGTCAGAAGTAGGATTGTCATGCCTATTAATAGTTTTGTATTATTACACCTATCGATATAGTTTGGCGTCCCTCCATTCCCTAAAAACGAAAGTCTGGGTTGGGTCACATCATTCTACTCTCAAGACATTCCTTTCTATCTGTATATGTGAAGGGCCATCTAAGGTCAGATTCTGGATTTTTCTCCCACAGTTATTTCAAGAATTGTTTTAGTAAGTTTTCAGTTGCTTGTTGTTTAAGACTGCAACATGACTGTCTCAGGTGTAATATTTGTTACATGGTACTACAGCAAACTGTATACATAATTCACAGCAGCAGAAGTCAAAGTAACTGCAACACCACTTATCAATGGTGACCTTGAGATACCAACATTGAGAGACATCCAAGGACTGAAGTGTGAGATAATAAATAATCATAATTTATTTTATAAAGCGTAAAATCCACAAAAGTGCTCTAAAACGCTATGTAACAGTAAAAAAATATATGGCACATAAAATGTAGTAGAACTGCAGAATAAAATACAATATAGATGAGTATGAAGAACAAAAAGCATGCACGTTTGAGTGTGTTGGAGTACTGCACATGAATAGAGTTCAATACACAGTTTATTTATTGCAGTAATGCTGTCTAAATAGGTAGGTTTTCAGCTTTGACTTGAATGTTGTTAGACTAGAAAACAGTTCTGAGTTCAGCTGGCAGCTCATTCCAGAGGCATGGCCCAGCCACACAAAATGCTCTGTTCAGCCTTTTCAAAAATACTAAAGTGCTAAGAACTCATACATGTGTTACTAAAGTACATTTTGAAAGAGCTCTCTGAAAGTTTTGTTTCCAAAAATGGAGAGAATGGCAAATTATTGATCATAAGTTTTGGTCAAACTTTGTCAAAGTACGTCCTAAAAAATATGCTAGAAAATTATAATATGGTCACTTACAATATCCAAAAAACTTCAGTAAAATAGCGTTTTAAGGGTACCCACATGCTCACTGAGAAAATTTAATGTACTCAGTCGACTTTTACACTCATCAATGATATGGGTAACTTTGGAGTCCTGGAGTGAAATCACTTTTCTGTGGCTCTTAAGCCTCCATATTCATGATGAAGCTGCAGGACTAAAAAAAGTGAAGGTAGTAACTAGGAGATTTGAAGGGATTTTCAAAAAAGTGTAAAATATGTGAGCAATACAAATGACCTTACATCTACGAATTTCTTTGAATTTGTCAAAATCTGGTGAAAAAATTCTCAACTGTTAAACAATGGATGGAGAACACCAAATTAAAATTGATGCTAGGAACGATAAAATTAGGCATAATGTCAAAGGTTTGTACAACATTCTCCCTATATACGGGTATAGTCTTAATGTATTTGTTGGTCTTTTTCTCAATGTCTTTTCAAACACCATTTCTGGACATTTCCAAAAATGAGAGAGGATCTGAAATGTTTTGAAGTATTCCATAATTTTATCATTTTAATTTAATATCTTAAAAACTTATCTTTTTAAAATTCTCTTTGACCTGTAGCTAAGTTTGTTTTCTTTATGAGACACGATTCCATAATTTATTTATGCTATTTTAACGAAAGTGTGTACTGTACAGTGTACATTGTACATACTGAACACAGATCTGTGCATAGTACAAACCGCATAGCCAGTGCACCTGTCCAAACCATACCGACACTGCATTGCACTATATCGTAAACAACATGTACTCAGTCCAAAACAAATAAACGGCAAAATGGGCAAGCCATCAGAAAAAATCAGACATGAGAAATCATGGAAACTTCAGAAGGATACTTAAAGGAAATGATTGAGATATGTGTTGTAAAAACTCCAAAACAGTCTGCTAAATACAACAACAAAATACACACCACTCCAGATTGGAAAGCCAGATTGAAAATAAAGACATGAATAAGCAGGTGAAGGTTTCCAAGTGGTAGACTTGGAATGAAGAGAAAGTGATTGCTGACCCAGAAGTGGGTCAATGGGTGCACAGGGCCAAAATGTCACCGCTTGATGCATGTTATTGCCATATAGGTAATAGAAGATTTAGTTTAATCTACACGAATATCAGCATGGTTGTATTTCACAACCGGTTTGGACATTCCACCAGATGGTGGAAAACTTAGCTGCTGCACTTTCAAAGCAGCAATGCAAAACTGTGTTAAACTACTTTTACTCCCTGAAAGTCACTTGAGCATCCTGTCAAAGTTACCATCTTGTCCTTACAAATTTATTGATAATAAACTTGTAAAAAAAATTAAAGAGCTTAATATCTGATTCCACAGACCATCTGTTCCTTCCTCTGCCCCCCTGCCCCCCCCCCCCACCATTCCA
>JAIPMN010006691.1:5372-23981 GCA_020650975.1 Apostichopus californicus
GTTACTGTGGCGCAGTGGTTAGTGCTCTGGACTGAGAGAGTTGGACAAACACACTGTCATGAGTTCAAGCCCCCACCAGAGCCTTTTAATTTTCTGTTCTTTGGGACAAACAGAAGTATAAAGGTAAGAAACGAAGTTTATTTTCTTGGGAACCAAAATGGTGTAATTGGTAGTTCCGTCTGTGATGTTACTGATCAGCACGGTTCAATCCCTGGGTGGGTTAGTGAATTCTGTAAAAGGAGTTCGCTGGCAATCCGAAGTGGCCTATGGGAGTTGCGCGGCCCCCTCCCCCTGACAAGGTTCCCAAGCGGCCAAAGTGAGATGGCTACTACCCCTCTCCTGACAAGGTTCCCAAGCGGGTGAAGCGAGTTGGCTACTACCCCTCTCCCTGACAAGGTTCAGTGGAGAGGTCTCCCCTCTTCCTGACAAGGTTCAGGGAAGAGAAAGTTTTGAAAAAAAACCTAAGTCCAAACAACTGGATCTTTAAGTATTTGAAAAGCTTCAAATTTCAGCATTCCACCTCATGGTCTAGTGGTACAGAAAAATTTTGGCAACCTAAGATCCCCAGTTCAATCCCAACTTCTGCTTGTCTTTTACAAACACAAAATAAAAGCACACACAAAAAAAAAAATTGAAATTTGCATTACAAAACTGCATCCACTCATATTGCATCTATTTAGACCAACCAGACAAATTCATTTAGTACTCTTACACCATTTCTTCAAAAATGTTGCTAGAGAAGAATAACATTCGCTTCAAATATGTTTTACTGGTTAATGGATTAATTTAACATAGGTTAATCTTTTACATGCCAAATCGGTTCATGGGAGGATTTTTTTCTTCACCCTAGTTAACATCCTTGAACTACCTGTCCCAAATCAAGTTGTCCCAATCAATATATGCTAAAAGTAGACAACCAAGTAAAGAACAGACAGTGAACTACCTACCGTTGACCTTTTTAAGCAAACGACAGCATAATAACTTCTTAGCAATAGTATTAATACAGTTAACTGTACACTTTTGAACATTTTGGAACAAAAGGGAGCATTTTCAGTGGGACTGACTTTAAGGATTTACTTGTAAGAAATATTTACTCACCATTGTGCCTAAAATTTCACAACACAAATGATGTTACAGCAATACAGATTCATTTTATGTATGATTCTAGACATACCTGTTGCACATCCAACTTAAAGGACCCTATAATTAAATGTTTGCAGATAATATCAATATTATTGTGTCAAAAACACACAACCCCCTGGCAAGGAAAACACAGTGAACATACAGCAACCTGTGGGCTATCTAAACCAGAAATGCAAACATTGCACGGTGGTTCTTGATGATATTATTAAATACATCTCTTATGAAACTAACACATCTTAACAGATACAAGCTCTCCACAGATTAAATGTTTCATTGAGTTTCACTGACTTGACTTGTCATGGGTCCTGAAATGACCATTGACCTCAACAAAAGCTTCTTGTACTAAATGTGATAGATACATCAACAAACTAAATATGAAATCTGTCCTTGTTGAAATATTTTGCAAAAATAAGCATGGTTTTCATAATTTGACCCCTGGTGAACTCCATTGACCTCCACCCACAACATTAGGCTTCTTGTACTCAATGTGGTACAATTACATAATTGCCACAGGTGGAGGCACAATGCCCACATAAAGATCACTGCTGTGAATACTAGTTGGGGGTGGGCCATGTCACCCCCGCCCCCCCGTGCCTCCCTGCCAGTGTCATGGCCCCTGGAATGCAAAGCAAGTGTGCTGTACGAATGATCTGAGTTATGAATAATACACACACTTCTTCTGATTAATATCCATAAATCTGACTTAATAAATGAAATTCTGATTTTTTTCTCACAATATATCTTCCACTCACATGGAAACTCTGATTTTTTAGATAATGGTTCAATTTGTCATTTTGTATAGAAATTTCAGACCACTTGCTAACACCACCTTTTGTACCTTGCTGTCTCGTACCATCCCCCTCTGTCTCTCTCTCTCCTTCTCCCGATCTCCCCATCTCGCTCTATCTATCTTTCCCCCTGGTCAGCTCACTTCTGTTTGGTGGTCGGTTCCGATATTTTCCTATCGTGCAGCTTTTCTAACTTCCCCAATCTAGATTCTTCGCTCTTTTGCCAGTCTATCTTCTGTTGGTGTTGCTTCACCGCGTCCATGACCCTCGCATCCACCATCTCGCTGGTTAACACGCCGTCGTCAGAGGCAAATGCAGCGGCCTGAAAAATTTAAGATTATCATCAAATTGTCACTTGCGTCTAATTCAAAACTTCTTCTACTTGAGAGGAAAAATTTGAAATGTCTTGCCAACTTGATGTTGTTTTATTACCAAATCTCCCGGTATAAGTTTGTAGTCATTTTAATATCTATATGAATGCATAATTTTCATCTAAAACAATGGATTAACAGCCTTCTTTACATATTGCTATCTCGTAAAACTTCTTCCGTGAATAGAAAAGAGCAAAAGAAATTTTTGGCTCTCGGGAACAAGATTCAAACCAGCGACCTCGGGGTTACAATGTATTACAAATTAAAAAAATTATTTTGAATGCTTTAATTACTTTAATTAAACTCTTTGTTATAGATGCAAACGTTTCAAAGGAATTAAAAAAAAGACATAAAAAAGTACTAGCTAGTCTGACAATCCTACTTGTGTCAAATAACCGAGGCCATAAATTGTGTTAAACAGAACATATACTTCATTAACATCCTGGCTTTTTGATTCAGCTACATACCTTGAGAGAACATAGTGCCTTTTATAAGCAAAACTTAACATTTCCATACAATTCTGTACCCTGATTCCAGGAATTTCCAAAAAGGTTCAATTTTTTTTAAATCAATGTATGTTATAAAAAATATAGATTTTTTGTTATTTTTTGGGGGGGATTTATCACTGTCATTGACCGAAACAAAATAATATTAATATTCAAAGCAAATATATACTCTGACCGACAATCCATTTACAACATTATTAACTATGAAAATGTCTAGCTTACGGGGAATAATTAACTGTTCAGATATAGTGTAGCAGTTATTAAGACAGGCGCGTAGCGAGGAATTTGCCAAGGGAGGGGCGAAGCCCGTAGAAAAACTATCTATTGCGTAGCGCCACCATTGGTTGGCGCCAAGCGTACAAGAAAATTTTGGTCGAAAATGCCTCCCACATCGCTGGAAATGGCACTTCCCAGGACCATGGGTTGGCGCGAAGAGTATTCAAGAAAAATTTGGCCGAAAATGCCTCCCAGATCGCTGGAAATGACACTTCCCAGGCCTTGTAAGTTGCATCTAAGCATTTTCCATTTTCAAATTACTAGCAATATTATAAAAAAAAAATTCAAAATATGCTCAAGGGGTGGGGGGGCGGCAGCCCCCTTCGCCTCCCAACTGTATTAAGACTGAGTTTTGTCTCTCACAAAACACAATGGTTTTTGTGTGCAAAAACTCTTATACATCTTTGCACTTGCCTAGCAACCGGCAGCCATTCTGCATAGCATTATGCAATGTGATGCCAGATAGATGATTCCCTGGTTTAGATTTGTCGATAATATCAAAGCACTTTGTACCTTGGCAGTCGGTCATTCGTTAAACAAATTACATCTTTTAGGGGCAGAGAGATGTACTACGTAAGGATTCTTATCTAACATGAGCCAAATTCACATTTCATTAATTTTTTTTTAAATAAATCAACCTGGTGGGTGTCATAATAGTCTCGCTAATTATGATATTTTTATACTTGTTCTAACACACCTGTAATGCTTCTGCAAACAAATTTAACAATGAAAGTGTCTAGCAAAGATCTGCCCATAACATCCATCCACTTTGCTTGTTGACAGCCTGTCATCATACAATTTACACCTATTTGGGGGGACGCGTGGGATCGCATTTAATTAAATCTGAAAAAGAATGACTCGTTACTACACTTTCACTTGCTCTGAAGCGATGCCAGTATTCTCATCCTCGACAATTGTTTCCTCATGAAGGACTCTACATTTATGGCTCTACATTTATCGCTCTACAGACTCTACATTTATCGCTAGCACCTACCTGCCAGGCCACCCCGAGTTTGGCGATTTCTCGTCCCGAAAGCCCTTCCGTCATCTCGGCTATACTGGAACACTTTGCGTTGAAATCAAACTTGCCGACTTTCAATGTTCTACAGAAAGAGATATAGAGAGAGAAATATTGACGACGACAAATTTTTTCATGCAAAAAAAATATCCAGAGATTGGAAAGCAAAAATAGTTTACCATTTAGTATTAATTAACGGACAGTAATTACGGCTGTTACGGGGGAAAAAAAACTTGCGCAGAGTTAGACTTGTGTATATTAATATGCAGACAGAAAATTGACCAGCAATTCCAACTTTCATTTACAATCACCGACATCTGTTTGGATTTATTCTTTAGCGAGAGGGGAGAGGCCTCGTGGGTTTTGCATCGGCTGTATTTACCGGTTCGTCTCTTGGAAAGATAAAGCCACAATATATATTTTTTTTTGTAATATCAAACAAACTTTTCATTTGTCTGTTTCACTTGTCATCCTCTTTTAGTCTGCCTCTTGAAAAGATCCTGCTACGACTGAAACATCCTCAAACTTTTGAATATTCATGAACAAAATCCTTTGATGAATTTTCTAGAATCAAGAAATAGATAAAAACCCTACTCCACTTGTGATTTCTGATTGATACGAAAGTTCTATTGGGATCAATAGGAATATTCAATCACAAAAATGACTGATCTCGTAAAATTCAGTTTTTTGGGGGGAAGATTTGCACTAAATTAGCCTTAATTAATTCATGAGGAAAGAGAGAAAGATGAACAAACATTCCAAAATTAAGAGTTACCAAGGTTTCAGTTTTTCTTTTTAAAAATAATTTTCAGGGATGTTTCTGATGAATTAAAAAAAATTATCATCCAGACTCTGAAAGAAATGCAAATTATGCATTTGAGGAATATGCCCAGCCTCTTTTTATTGTAAACATCGGCACAATTATTCAAACATTGATAGTGCCTTCGGGAAGACAAAATTGGTTTGTGAATGAAAATATTTTTACGAAATGAGAACGCAATTTGAAATACCGAGCGTGAATAACAGATGAGTATAATATATTCCCCATCCCCCCTTCCCAACTCAATCCACCCCAACCTCCATTCTGATATTAACAGTGGTATTTCAAATATGATTTATAATGCCTACAGCCCCTAACCTTTGTTAGTAATAATGATACCTCAACTCTGAATCTGACCCTAATTTGACCCAGGTAAATAGATTAGTCCTGATTTATACCATTTTCCTGTCATCAATTAGTGTTTTATTCGTCCAGCAAAATAGTATTAAAATCAACAGGAAGTGGTGAACAATATGTGACCTCGGACGTATCAATATGCACTTGGTCGATAAATTAAAAAAAAAATCCCTCGTCTGATCTGACACAAAAATTATCCCCGAGATCATCCAGAAAACGGTTGCACCCTTGAACAGGGATCACGGAACTTTTGCATAAATTGCGGTATAGGCTCCAGTTTGCATATGCTACAGTGTTAGGATAATAGTTTTTGTCACCGAGGTAGAAAAGAAATCACGGATATTCCGCGAATTTGCAGAAAAAGCTCATGCCTGCTTGAATGTCCCAATGACATTTCACTCGACCTGCGATCCGAAAAACTCACTTCTTTCCTTCCGTAGCTGGTTTGATGACGTATTGATCAAAATAAAACCGCACCATCCTCTCCCTCTCATCCAACCCTGGGAGACCAAACTCCACCATCTCGTCTAACCTGTCGTTGATTGCCCAATCGAACTGTTCCGGTTGGTTGCTGGCGAGGACTAACATGAATCTAGCAGAAAGTTAAGCAAGAGATTGGTCACAAACATGTGGAGTTTGCTAAAAAGCAAAGTTTTTAATAGCTATACTTGCAAAGCAAATTTACAATTTGTTTTTACTTAACCGGCAATATTTTTGCAATGTTAAAAATACTCGGCATGCTATTATAAAATTACCTTGACTTTGCAACGTTATATTAATTTACACATACATTAAAAAAAGTTACCTCTAAACAAAGATACCTTCACTTTCTAACGCTAACTTTCGACGGAACTTTAAGAAAAAAATTTGGACAGAATTCAGAACTAAAACATAAATGGTCACTTCAAAGCTCACAGTTAAAAGGAATATTTCAAGTTATTCTGGCCTTAGGTATGAACTTGATTGCATGAGCACAACTTTTGTTTATGCACCTTTTAAGAAAGGAATGGCTCTCAACCCCTCCTTGCTACCCCTTAAGTCACACCCCATCCATCCTCCCCACCTTGTACTGGGTGTTTGCTTGATGAATTTTTCCTAATCTCCTACAGTTCTTTCAACAATTTCTCCTATCAAGTGAGTGTGTATGTTACCTGTGGAGTCCATCCACTAGTTTCAGCTGGACCCTCGATTCAAGCCGCTTTTAATGATAATCGAGGGAAAATTATTCTACGATCATGATGCGATATATATCGAGTAAGAATAACAAAATTTGTACACAAAGGTCATTGTTAATTCATTATTGTCACAAGATTTGTTTATTTAAACATGTAGAATTGATGTGTGGGTGACGAGAGACAAACCAGACAGACACAGAAACGGAAAGACAAACAGACAGACACAAAGCCAGGGGATGACTCACTTGTTGGATTGTTCTCCTGTACGATAAAGGAAAGCATTGAGTGTGCTCCTCAAATCTTCACTGATAACTTCCTGTTTAGGAGAGAGAACGAAAGAGAAAGTAAAGGAGAAATGTTCAATAAATAGAAAAAATATTTATTTTGAAAAGGGGCGATTAAAAATCTTCCTGCCATCATCACATCAATGACTCATAAAGAAAGAAGGTAACTTTAAAAAAAATTCTTTTCTATAAAACCAATCTGTCGTATCATTTGATCTCATTTTATTGCAAAATATGATCGTACGGAGGTGGCCCTTTTCCGTCTCGCATTCGGGGCTTCTTTTTGCATCTTTGTGGTAACTTTTTTGCCATCAAATCAACGATTCATAATAATTTCACAAACAAAAAGAATTAATTGAAAATGTCTTTTTGTAACCATTTTTCACATTATTTTAATTCACTTTATTACATAAGATGATAATATCGAGGTATACCTTTGCCTTCATTGCATCTTTCTGTATCTTTGAAGGATTTTTGAAACTTTTATGGTAGCAAACTCATGCAAATATCTTTGGCTGGTGTCACCATAACCAAGCAGGGATTTGTGCATTTATGTGTGTGTGTTTGAGATGGCCATTTAAACTTTGTAGGGGTCTACTCGAAGCCTAGGGCGCCCCTTTCCAACTTAAGAGAGGGTTGCCGCAGTCGATGTGCGAAGGAAGATCGTCTCATCACCTACGCCTTTCAAAAGTACCTAACTACGCTATCAATTTACTCTTGCAGCAGCAATGTAAATCTGTCTCTCTTCTGCCTCTCACACACATGCGTTTGTGGACACCTTCTACCCGATACCCCACCCAGATGGCTTCGTCCCTCGACATCGAGAAGGGATCTACAAGTTACCCTTGAAGCATGTTACCACCCTTGTTCCACAAGACATTATATCAAAGTTAGTCTTTGTACAATAACGATGACTGTCACCAGGGGGTAGGAGTCAAGGGGGGCACTGGGGGCACGTGCCCCCCCCCCCAATTTTTTCCAAAATAGCAAATGTGCCCTACTGGCAAATAAAATGTGCCCCTTTAATGAAGAACTGTCTTTTGGATATCTTAATCCTTTGTTAATTTTAATATTTTATTTTAATTATTTATTTTTAGTCTGTACATGCTATATTTAAAATGGCATCCCATATCTTTTTGTAGCACGGTTAACAATAAAGCAATCAATGTTGCAGCGCACCATAATAGTATTGATAGCATACTAACACATCATATATATTCAAGGCCATTGTGTATCAGTTTATAGCCTAATGAGTTATGGTTGTGGAATGAGAAAGTGCCCCTCTGATGTTGTGCCCCCCCACTTTTTGGAAGCTTCCTACCCCCTGACTGTGACACTCACTTGCGACGAGACTCAAAATCGTGCGACGACGACAGGTAAACTGAATGACTCACCGAACTTCTCCGTCTGAGGAATGCGTCGGCCTCGTCGACAAACAGCAGAACACTGAAAGAAATAAGATGAAGATGGTGGGTGGGATCTCAGTAAAATGAGGGTGCCTTCACTCAGGCAAATTATCACGGGTTAGTAGCAATAAATTTGATTCAGGGAATCTTTAAACTTGAACCAATCATGCTGTTTCCACTAACTTCTTGAAATTCTGCCCTCACCTTTGGAGACACCTGTCTAGCAAAGCAGATAATGCTTCACATCTTTATCAACCTTCAGAAAGTCTACAATTCTTCTTGATAGATCCGTCTTGTTTCGTACTTAAAAGCAGGAGGTTGTGTAATGTTTATTAAAGCACAGGTGGGTGAAGTGCGTGCCACTCCCCCCCCCCCCCCCAACCGGTAAGTTGCAGCAAGCTGGCAAATTTTTTCTGCAACCCCCGAGGTTTTGAGAACCTTATTAACGTGGGATGTGGAACGTTGAAATACTGTATCAGTGTTGTTTTTTGTAAACCCAAGCGTAAATCGACTGAAACAACGAATTACATTGAACTTTGTGTGTTCACAAAACTGTGTGTTTAGTGCGTTCACAAAACAAAACATGTTTACAAAAACTGGGGGCTTTTTCAAAAAAAATGAAAAGGCGTTATTGTGATAGGTTATTTCAACATACTCCTAATGATGTGCAATGGACTCATAGAAACATTGTAATCTCTGATTTCCGGATATTATGTAATGTTTTCACAGATATTTCACAGGAGAAGGTACACCTTGTAGTGTTGTGACCCACAGATTGGGTACAATATTTCTACTGTAGCCAGCAAGATCAATTTTGTGCAAACCTGTTTTTTTTCTAAAGAGATCGATGATATGGTAAGAACACATAGAGCTACATCTTGTAGTCTCAATACGTGAAAAAAAATGAATATGAATCATCCGTCAACAACAACAGCAATGGATGAAGAAGAAGAAGAAAAAACAGATACCGATTCAAAGAAAACTTACCCCCTTCTACTAGTGGAAGCCCAGTCAAACAGCTTGTGCATAGCGCTGACCCCCTCCCGGCCCATGGGGGCGACATCTCCACCTGTCATGATGGCGTAATCCATACCTGAATGCATGGCAAGTTTCTGAAGGACAAGCAATAATTAAAAGGGAAAAAAAAGTGTTATACGATTAGATCTAAGCAAATTTTTGTTTCCGGTTGTCATTAAAGCGTCACATTGCTCTCTTTACCCTTTAAAGTCTCAATATGTGTTTGCTGATGAATTTCGGAAAACAAAATTCCGAAGCGGATTCAATGTTTCTTATTCTAAATGCACTCTGACCAGGTGGGTTTAATGGAGAAAAGCTGTCGCAATGGAAAGAAAGAAATTTATTTTCTGTTGCCCTTATGGCACGAACGATTTACCGTAAAATCACTGCGGCCGCCCATATCAGCATGTTCATTACACAAATGTTACCTATATATACTCTAATCGTCCACTTTTTTAACCAATTCCAAGGAGGAAACGTCTGAAAACACCTGTTTACTCATTGCAATGGAAGGATATGAGACAATTTTGCAAGCTACATCGGTAAGACCGTAAGAAAGACACTATTCAAGAGAAGAAACCTAACACAGGCTAGCCACGAAAGTGAAAGCGAAACAGAAATTTGATTGGCTCATGATCTGTTGGGCAGGGCTTGCAAATTTTGATTGAAGTTTGTAGAATCTACGGACTTGTTAATAAATCTGGCGATTTTTATACAGCACTAAATGTTTAACGACAGATAATGCAATAAAAATGATGAATATTGTATGTGGAAATTGCATAGAACGGTGTCATTTTCACTGAGCTTTTAGTGCAGTAAGCTGGAAAGGTCAAAGTTTAATTTTGGCAAACACATACTGAGACTTTAAAATATGATTATTTACAACAGATCAAACTTCCACAAAGCTCTGGTTAAGTGACAACCAATCAAAGGGAGCCTCGGTGATGCTACTAGACTGTAGACTTCAAAAAGTAGAATTCTTGAGTTGAAGTTGATAGATGTCTTGATACTTTTCCTATAAAGGTTCCATAAAATTCAATAACTATTAAATGGTTAATTGAAAGGTATGTTGGAAATAATTTGCAATTTTCAGTTTGCTGTTGACTAGCGATTGATCCTAAACACGAGAAAAGATGTTTGGGATTCCACATGCCGCCGAGATCGGAATGAAATCATTCATCACTGGCTCGTTAACCTTCATTTGAGCGCCACTCGGTTTTGGTAACATTAGCGATATAACGCAAGCGACTTCCTCGAATAGTAAAATTCAAACTGAATTCATTTCAATTGGTTTCACGTTTGCAGGCATATACCTGCTATGCACATTGATGGTTGGATCTTTTAAACGTAAACAATTGCTCTATATTTAATTATATAATTGTTTATAATTATTTATAATTATTTATAATTATTAATAAATATTTAATTAATATTCAATAATCATGGAGGCTATTAATATCCCTTCAAGTTAGATATGCGAAGCACATCATGTGTGGCTCTTCTTGGTATTTAGGAGACACAGAAAGCTGTAAGCCAGCTTGCTGTCCACAAAAAATAGAAACCATCACAAAATGAGTGACTCAAATATCAACAAAATATTCACTCTCAAATCATACCAGAGAGATAAAAAAAGGTTATGACATCTAGCATACCTTAGCAAACAAAGTTTTCCCTGTGCCTGGTGGTCCGTGCATGAGTATATTCCTGTACAGGCCTCTGTTTGATTTGGTATTTCTGGTTGTTACGGCGATTTCACGAATTCTCTCCTCCAAGGTGGGCTAAAATGTCAACCAAAAATTAGAAAGAACTAAAATTGTGAGGAAAGGAAATGCAGTTTATTTGCAAAGACAAGGATAAGAACACCAATCACAGAAATTATGACTTCGAACTGTCAAGTAATAAGAAATGGGTGGAAAAGCTGTCAAACTTTTAGACTATTATAAAGTTAATAACTACTCATTTATGCATATATTAAACATCTAATTTATGAGGAAATTTTCCTTTTTCCTTGCAGGATACCAGTTAGCAACTAACGAAATCAATATAAAATAACATTTGCTCCATTTACTGCTACTTCTAGGTTTGAATGTCAGACATTCCATAACTGTGACCTCCCCATTAATGATTAATTAATGAACAGTCCTAAATGTCACTATCATGTTGCTGCCGGTAGGGGTGTACATAACCACATGCACCCAACTGGTCTATTGATACAAAATCTGTTGGAGGTAGCCATCTTGAAATATTCTGTTCACACAAAGGTTATCATGCCTTGACCTTTGACACCAAATACAACTAGGGCTTTTAACTTTAAACTACTTATCATCCAATTATTCTTTAATATTATCAATAAATGACAACCCAAATTTTGACGACTTCAGCAAATCTTTTACAGACTCTTCCTACCTTGAGGATGACACCCTGCAGGGCGCTGGCTGGACGAGTGAACCACTTCTTGCAAAATTTGATCGGATGTTTGAGCATCTCTACTGGAGTGAACCTAGAAGTGTCCCGGACCAAGGAAGGTTTCCCTAGACGGGCCTCTGCGTATCTCCCCAAGACGGACGTTCCCTGCTTGGCTGAGTAGACTCCCACTGCTAGAAGGGTTAGTCCCGCAACCTGTCCGACAAAGATGGAAACACTTTACAAGAGCAAGAAAGCATTAAAGGAAGGACTAAATTTGACATGAGGAAGGCAACTTTTGGGCCTGATATATCTGTTAGTAATCTAAAATTCAATCGCTTGGATGTTGTATCAATTACATGTGATGCAAGTTTATGTAATTAACGTTATTTTGAAGCAATATTAAATTTTTACCTTGCGTTATGTCATTTCCTACTGTACGATTGCCCTTCGACCTTATATTATGCATTATGCAGATTGGCCATTTTAACTCTGCATTTTTGGATTTTCAAGAAGAGTCATGTTGCTGCAGACTGATTGGTCTGTTTTATCATGTGACCAAATCTCGTATTTTTAATTGGCTATAAGTAGGTACATTTTCACTTTTTTTGTTTAGAAGTTGGTCTCTGTGCTTAGCACATAAAAGTTATGCATAAATTGTCACAAACCGTAATCAAATCACTGACCAGGTTAACACAGTAAATGTTTTCACTTCTGGAAAGATTTCTGTTGGGATTCTCATCCTTTGATCCCTGCTAAAAGCCATCTCAATTTCCTTCGGGGATAAGGGGATTGGCAAACACCTTGTCAATATCAAGAACGAACTATTTGATTGACAAGAGAGTGTTCTAAAATCATCTTGGGCCACCCGTTAACAATGCACCCACCCCTACTACAATCATCTCGGGTCACCCGTTAACAATGCACCCACCCCTACTACAATCATCTTGGGTCACCCGTTAACAATGCACCCACCCCTACTACAATCATCTTGGGTCACATGTTAACAAAGCACCCACCCCTACTACAATCATCTTGGGTCACCTGTTAACAATGCACCCACCCCTTCACATACCATCACTTTTCACGTTTGATGATAGATTATTACAACAGAGAACAATGTGTGTACTTGGAAGCTGTACAGCTCAACTCAAACTTGAGTAGGAATCCAGACACAGTAAACAAAAAAGTGTATGGCACAGCCTAACCTTTTCCCCTCCCACCTTATCTCCCCTTTCCACCTATCCCCCCCCCTTCCTGATCTACCCCCCCCCCCACACACACATCTGACACCTTCTCTCTCCCAATCTTCAACTTACTGAAGCAGTGACTTTATCCCAGTCAGAGATGAATGCTTTTAAACCATCCCCTATGATGCTACCTGCGGTTCTGAAAAATAAAAATAAAACAAAAATGATGCCAGTTTTCAGAGCTCATGTTTGGCTACTATCACGAAATGTAAACAAAAATGGAAGAATCACAAGTGTTAAGGATGTTTGCAACCATTTTGATGGTATTTGTTGGGGGTTGAGGGGAGGTATATTCCTAAGGCAACTGGCATACTGTTAATATCTAAAACTACATAAGAACTATTTTCAAGATATCACCAGGTTCCTACCATCAGAACGGTTCTGCAGAATGGTTACGAGATGAGGGTCTTTCCTAGTCAAATGGTTAGTTTTGTACTTTTCTTGCTTTCTCACATATATATTAATTTTTTTCCCACGTCTTTCTTGCTTGGAAGTGTTCTAATTTATTAAGTCACTTCTCAGAACACTTTCTTTTCACAACTATGAATGCTGCACATTTAACTTAATCAATTATTGTGGAAAAACAAACAAATGCAATTTCAATGAAATACGTCCAATAGATTAAAATTAAAGCCGTCAACAGCTCCACCCGAAATTTCACAAGCTTAGGTATGTATAGGCTTGGCAAAATTCACAGCTGTTATCACATTCTTGTAGGCCCACTGTAAAATGTTGGTTTATGATTTGGAAAGTAACCAACTTTCTCAAGCTCTGAACATTTCCTAGGGACATTTTTAATCCCACAAAGTTGCAGTACAAATTCATACTCTAATGAAATACATGGCAAGAGATATTTTTCTTTACAATTTCATTTTTTTTTGTAACATCTTGATAAACTCTCATCTAGCATAACTCACCACAGTTTGTTTAGAATAAATATAATTCTATTTTACAACTTGAAATAAAAAATTTCAACTTTATGTAATGTATTTCTAACTAGTTTGACTTTCATAGGATAAAGCCGACCGATTTGCTAGTGAGACAAGATTGACCCTTTGGCGACAGACTGAAGATAGGACTGAGGATGTACGGGAGGTGACTACCACAATGGGATCCTTTGTTTTAGTAATTTGACCTATTTCTTTCTACACTCACTGAATGGATTGCAGGACGGTATCTCGGTGTTCCCTAGCTTGGATCCGGATCTGTTCGTTACGTATATCTTTGTTTTCTCGTTCAATTTGGGCTTTCCCCGATAGCTCCGCCTCCAATCTCTTCATATCGTTCTTGTGTTTCAGATCCGCTTCGTATTCTATGGTCGCTAAGGGCGAAGAAATCAAATCGATGGGAAACAGTGATGAAAAAGAAAGGTTATGCTCTGGGGCAGATCGGTGACACCTTCGGTGTGTGGGATCGGAAGTGGCACACCATTAGTCCATTACAGACTATTTTCTCAAATACATCTTGATACTATGATTTCTGATGTGACCCAAATGCTACATTTACATGTCCATGGGTAAGGATGAGGATCACCTGGGAGGGGGAGGGCAAGGAGGAGGAAGGGGCAGGGAGGGGGCATGAATATTTTCCATGAGGTAAAAGTAAGCAATTGCCTGTGTTAGGTCCCATTCAACAAATAAAGAAAAAGTGCAAAAAACTAATATAGGAAAAAATATAGTGGCAAATTTAGGCTCAAGTGGATCTGAGCTGTCATGCTTAAAACAACTTGTTAAATTCCTCAGTCTTAGGAAGTGACCAACATACCAATAAACAGTACCAATGAATATGACATGCCACAGCTTGTTTGGGAAGTGCTTACCCTTTAACATTCCCGACATAACAAGATTGATAATATTCACAATTCCAAAAGGACTTTTTGGGACCATTAGAAATTATCTATGAACATTGTCGACTACTGTACTTCCTCTCGATGTGAACAAGTCAAAATGAAACATTCATGAAAAGGTGTACAATGATATCGCAGAACAAGTACAGACAAAGTCATTCTGGTCTCCTATATTAGTTGTTACAACTTTGTTAACTACTTACATCTTCTCATGGATTCCTGCTTCTTAACCGAGTCTTCTTGCTTCAATAAGTTCTCCTCGTTCACCCTTTTCTGTGAGAAGGCAACGCAGAAAATTTAAACTTTAACCATTCTGTTCCATTTTTTTTTTTTTTACATAGCAGACTTTTAACTATCTTACCATGTCTGTAAAAGAACTTGCTTAAAATCCTCAGATTCCTCAGTTTTAGATAATATATTGTACCAAATTTTTTTTATAAAAAAACAATTTTTTAAAAAAAAACATGATTTGGTGAAGGCTTTTTTTGTATTTTTTTTTCGTTTCATATATTAAGACTATCATTAATATGCAAAACCCTCTGGACTAATCTTACTACGCTGAAAACCCAAATTTTTAATTTTTTTAGTAATGGTTAAAAACTGACAAGATTTATGCAAATTAGTATTCCATATTCAGCAGTACAGTGCTTAAACAGGAGAGGAATCATGTGTCAGATTCCAGACCGATTATATCATTTGCAGCATCTGTATTTTGTGTACATTAACGTCGCCTACAAAATGCAGATCACCGTCGTATGTAGAATACACAGTACAGTACCTGCTGTGACAACTGATCATCGTAGCGTCTCCTGGCCAGCTGATCCTGGTATTGCGCCCTCTTTTGATGCTCTTGGGTTTCATGGCTTAGAGTCTTGCGTCTCTCCTCTTGTTGTACACGGGACTGATCCAACTTCATTTGCTCAAGAGCGCCTTCATATTCCTGTAAGCGGAAATAATCGATAACAGATTTAAGATTCGTCTTTTTTCTGTAGGGAGCAGTAGCCTACATGCAACCTAACTCGACAAAAATTATAGAAAAATGTTTAATATGAACAATGAGCAGCAAAGTGATACACGATTTCAAAGATTGATAAAACCTTTGGTACACCGAAGGATATTGTATTCGGTATTTCATTAGCAAACAATGCAAGAACATCGAGTTGGTTACACAAAATGTGAAGACTAAAGAATGTCTCGCCGTATGATTTTCACCGAATGTACGAAGGAGTTTCCATCTATCTTGTGATGAGTTGTGAAGTCTGTCCAATAATTTTGGAATAGTAAGCTCGCTCAAGGGTACACTGAATCTGTGCTAGATAAGGCACACTGGAACTGCTAATGTAAAACAGAACCACATCCTCCTTTTGATGACATACATTAAATGAAACAAGTAAGTGAAAAGAGCAAACATAAAATCTGACATAGAAATCATAAACAGAACTTGAAAGCACAAAGAAAGTTCTCCATTGGTTCTAACTGGATCTCAACACATCACCTCAGACGATAAAGGCAAACATGACTCCCATTTACATTGAAATTCCATCATGTTTTTTTCTCTTTCTATCTCTCTCTCTTTTGATTTAATATCACTTCAAGCAAACGATAAACAGTTAATGAGAAATTGTAATAATATAATAATAATAAATAATAATAAATAATAATATAATTACCTTGATTTTGGTTTGTTTTTCTAACTGTTTATTTTGCTCTTGCATCTTAGCCAGGTCCAGTGCTCCTTTGGCATTTGCTAAAGAAATTGAGTAAAATTTATGTCAAATAAAAAAGTAAAAACATTGCAAATTCTAATGCTTAGTGGCATAATAGACGAGCCAACCCTATCCATTCATGATAATGAAAGTACAAATAATTCATGACCATTCTGTCAATAATGTGTAGGGTACATGAATGTAAATCATATTATTAAGTACTGTATGCATACTGGGTAGATGGGAAAGCCATTGCCAAGGCCTTATCCAGATTATCCAGCTGTGATTTTTCTCGAGTCGTCTCTACAAAATGACCTAACTGTCAAAGTTATTTTTCACTATCTATAATAGGTCTAGCTGACTTGTGTCCTCAGCAAACTTATATGTTAATCACGTACATCTTATAAACCAGCTTGATTGTTCATGTAATTGGGAACAGTTTTCATCGGCTACACATATAAATAGCGTACAGTGCACAATACTGAGAGTTTTCAACATGCTTGTCATATATTTAATAAACACATTAGGAAACACAATGAGACTAGTGGTTCTCCTGCAATTAATACAACTTCCAAGCTCTGACTTGAAAGATTTTAAGAGAAACTGAGTAATAGGCCTTTTGGTCGGTAGGCTAGTCTTTCGGCATTTACTGTAACTACTGTAAGTGTAAGAAAGAGCCCTGCCCAGTGCTTCACAGGCAAGCTGAACTGTCAAAACATTATTAATCTGAAACTGAGTGCACACATTTGAATCTGCCAATTAAAACAAAACCTCACTTGATTTGTCTAAATCCTTTGCAGCTTTCGCTGCACGTTCCAGTCCAGTTGGATCAAAATTAGACCAATTACTGTAGCTACCACTGGATTTATCCTTCTTGTCTCCGCCATCATCTTTGCCTCCATCTGACCCACCGCCACCAGCAGCTCCAACTGCCTGTTCAAAGGTCTGGGGCTGCGGGACTTCCTGTTCCTTGTTCAAACCAAATATCCACGACATTGTTACTCCGTCTTACTTTCTGATATTTGATAGATAGAGGCTCTCCGAGTCTTGTGTCCAGGATAACAGGCTAGTACCACTGTACGTAGTAGTAGTATATAACACTGGTATTAGAAGCCTAACTAAGTTGCACACCGGGTAACGTTAGGATACATGAAAGAGCAAGCTAAATATTTGATCTCATTGGTTTACTGAATTCAATGAAATATTTAAACAAATTCCCTTTTGCTGAAGTTTGATAGATTTCTTGTGCATGGACCAGATGTCGGTTTCTCAAGGCCTTGCAATTCTTGGCAGGGCTCACTTGATCAATCCAGAATTGGACTTCACAAGTACTCTTTAGTACATGTACGTATTACACGAACAAACTTGTTATCAAATTTATCACACAATGTAGGTGGGTACTTGCAACACACGTGCAATCTTAGGTAATCCAAAGAGATACTAGGCTACTCCTTTCAGCCGTTTATCGTAAGTCATACTCGGATGGCCGGTGTAGTTTGAAACCGTGAACCTTCCCAATAAGTCACCCCCCCCCCCCACCCCATGAAGTTAGACGGCTAGGTTTGGTGGGTTAGGGAGAGGATGGAGTGGTCTCATTTCTTTTCTTTTTCTCGCTGGTATTATAATTAACTCGTCTTTAGGAATGCTACAGGATCTGATCTCAGTCTACAGAAAACTCGTAGCCTAGGTCAAATTGCTTGGGAGAATTGGTGTTATGCACGTCGGAGGGTTATAGGCTAAAATGATTGAAATGATTTGCCCGATTGTAGCAGAGAGTTCAAAGTTCTCGATGTAACGTTGGGTCATGAGATGAGTTCCTTTGGGTAGAATTTTTTCCCCCATACAATTATATCCATTTCGACAAGATTATTAGATAAATCACCAGTGGCGGAGCGTCCATACAGTCAGAGGGGGAGGATGCCCCCCTTGACGGACTCAAATGGACTGCTGGCGCCCTTTTCAGCTTTTTACCACTTTTTACTTATTCGCGATTATTGACTTTTTTATTGCGCTCTCAAATACCTATTGACATTTGTAACATTTTGTTGGTGTAATTTTCTGACAAAATGGCGATGACACCTATTTATTCTTCATTTATCTGCAAATTAGCAAGGTCCGGAAAGGGTTATTTCCTGCGATCTAGGAAGTATCTTTACTCAAAAAATTTCTGTACGCTCCGCGCCAACCTGTGGTGGCGCTCCGCTTAGATAGTGTCGAAAGCGCCCCTACAGACCATTCTGGCC
>JAIPMN010006692.1:0-19621 GCA_020650975.1 Apostichopus californicus
CACCGTACAGTACTTCCGGTTGCATATGCAGTGTTATTTTCGACGGCAGAAGAGTCGAATTATGTTCGCCTGATAGTCCATTGTGTGATGTACACATGGAACGCATGTACACAATACCACTAGTACTACCAACAGACACGTACATTGTTACACATTGGAAGCACGGACGTACGTTCCTATTATAGCAATTCTTAGGTAGTACTGTCAGTTTCACAGGGTCTCAAGACAAATGCAGGTTGTACGATAGGCAAACATATTACGAATCTTTCTACAAATCACAGTCAGAACATACTAGCTCTTGTATAATCAGCACTACGTTTCTGAGTGACAAATGTGAACAAAGATTGGAAGTTGAAGTATTTGCAAGGTAAGGTCAAACGTTAAGACCAGTGGCCGCCACAAAACGTTATGCCTAACGAGTAACGGTAATGTTGGTTGTTACTGTAGTCTATGCCTATTACTAGTGTTAGTACCTTAGTGTTACTAGACTAGGACTAGACGAGGCCTAGTTGTAACCACAGGTGTTCCCAACGATTTGGTACGTTGATATAATCATAACAGGCCTATACTATAGACAAAGGTTCATACTATACGGTGTAAAGTGAGTGTTATACAGTAGATTTCCATGTTCCCTCACTTCACGAACATAGGCTGAGGCCTAGTTAGCGGTACTGATGGACACTGTGCTGTAGATGCAACTTTACACTACAGATGTTTCATTTAGGCTGAATCTGATGAAATAATTGTTGAAATGACATACTTGAAGGGCAGAACCAAACCACAAGAAAGTCAGAGAGATTGATGCCATATCCCCTTCAAAATCATTTGTGCTTTTAGTATCACAAAGGAAGCCCTCCTACTACTAGTACTAGTCTGTAGTAGGCATAAGTTGTATTGATGACTTCTCACCCAATTCCCCAACAAAGTAAACTAATCTGAGACCTACATCATAGCTTGTTAGCCTTTGCCAATTTTGCTTTTGTTGATAATGGACAAAATAATGTAATGTCATACTTCTACTATGATCTGAATACTTTGTTGGGAGTACAGTATCAGTGTGTACTATAACCCTGCTAGGCCCTAGTAAGTATATCTAGTTTACTTTATGCCCAGACCCTAGCCGAAATTAACTTAGTTTTAGGGGGAAAAAAACCTCATTAAAGTATCAAGAGAGACAAGTAGTCCCCATGATACGTGCAATCCATTCCATTTATCAATTTAAATCCTCTGCGAAAAGTTCTTGTGAATGTTGAATATACTATAGAAGTTGAGGCAGTGACACCTGAATTAGCATTTCTACCATTCATAAAGCTAAGAAACACTGGTATTTACATTTTCACAAGTGCTCAAGGCAAAGTATACAATCTCGTGAACCTGAATTAGATCTCCTGATAGCTTTTAGCTTCCAAGGTGATGAGATTGAAAGTCATAGCCTCTCTTGGTAGGCAACGTCTCTCTTTCAGGCAGAGAATTAACTTAGTAGCACGCTTTTTTCCAAACATCTTTTTCTGTAGAAAGTAACGTTTGCAAGTCTGAAAAGCATACGCAAGATAAGGATCTAACACAGCGGTTAAACTATAGAGAAAGCATCATCACTAAATGTCCTCTATTTGCAGAATATAACTATCCCCCCCTCCCCCCCCCCCCAGCCACTGCATGATAAAAGCACAGTCGTATTTGTACATCAGTTGAAACACTTCTCAGTTAACGTTACAATATTAAGAATGGTCAGTTGTACCGCATTTGTTGTGGAAAGAGAAACACTTTTACCTTGGACAACATCAGCATCTAGGTTATTTAAGTGATCATTCGGTGGACCAAATGGTTTCGGACCACTGGAATACTGTTAAAGACGCACCCCTGGCTTATCTTAATTGTGGATCTTAATTGATTCCAAATTGTTGTAATGTTTCCTCACGTATTGAGTTCAACACCATTCCCTGCCAATCATGGGATCTTAATGGAACAGGCAGCTGGATGGGTCAGTGCAAAATCAAGTGATGCAATCTGAAGGAGAAAGATTAACAATGAAAGTACATATAGTAGTTTGAATCCATTACCAACATGAATGGATAAGTTTTCTCAGTTTCAAAAATCCTTAAATGTGACCGTAAGTTTCAAAACCATTTGATAATCTGGTCAATGATACCAGTAGAAATTACGGCCACTGCATTAGCTTTTACTACATATGACTTTCTTTCTTCTCATAGTCCTTTTTTTTATGCAATTTAAAGTAAGTTTGTAGACAGCAGATGAAAGGGATGCGAGCAATAATCAGAGTGAGGAACATTTGCAAAGAGATTATTATTTGTAGTTTTTTTTAGAGCAAGGAGGTCAATAGGGTCGAAGAAGTTATGGTGGATCCATAGTAATTTGTAAATAGAGTACATGAGTGTTATAGGGATTAGTGATGAAGATTGGAAAAGGTGATGCTGCAAACCAAATGATCATGTATTTCTCTCATGGATGTTTATGTTGTGGGGCAGCTAAACGTGGTTTAACAGCTGCACCGTGAGGTCATCATTAGGAAGAACAGGTTATATAGTTTGTACAGTAATAAATACCCTCACTACAAACCTTCTATTACACAACACTACATCAGTGGTCTGCAACAACCGACTTGTGACTCTCAGAGAGGCTAAGAGCAATTATAATCAACAGGATGTTGTAGATATAGGACAACCCTACAGATGCTTAAACTTTTATCATTTTGCTTTCATGGGAAACCTGTGCAAAATTTGGGGAATATGTTTTCCAACTAGGTACTTTAGACAATAACATTATAAATAACAGAAAGCACAATTTGAACATTTTGCTTTAAATAGGATAGTCCATTGTCACTGTCTCTAAATTTGTCAAATGAATCCAGAGATAAACCCTTTTATGCCAAGATGATGTCAACAGTGTAAAGAAGCATTGAAAGGTATGGCTAAGCACACCTTGGGGGGAGGGGTTTTCCAAATTTCCTATTTGCTGTTGTTGCTCATTGATATGGTTTCACACTCTGCTATGGTGCCTAGCATTTTTTACTTTCTGTGAAACTGACATGGAAGTTTAGAGGCGCTTACTATACCTCCAGATGAGCATATATATGTACTAGATGAATTACACACTTGTTTCATAGACAGTATCATTTTGTAAAGATCAATTAACTTAAAAAGCTAAAATGTTCTTAAGTTGAGAAAAAAAATTCAATAGGCTATATTGTAATACCAGATAATCACAGTTTACCTATGAACAGTACTGTACTGCATAATACTCTTCCAAGAAACCTTTCAACATTGGTTTCAGATTCTTGATAGTGTACTTTGATAAACAAGGCTAGGGAACTATCTTGCTTCATATCAGTTGTCTGTGTCTTCAATGTATAAATGTATTATTTCTTGCTTCATTATTAATCCCATTTGAAAGTAATGTTTAGCAAACAACATCTATTTCCTGGAGGCTTTTTTCTCAAAGACTTTTGTCAATTTTCTTTTCCTAACAGGGGGCAGCATTGACCATTAATGAGATGGGATATGTCTTTTCAAAAATATGGAGTTTCTTCACTAATGAAGGTAAGATAATTGTTATATTAAACAAGGATTCATAAATTTTCTTGGTCAAGCACAGGTATAATGAACATATTGTAACTTGCCTCCGTATCCCATACAACTGGGAGCTGCACTCGACACAGTAACTATTGGTACTGTGACATTGTCCATGGTAAAGTGAGCCTCAATGAACTTACCCATTCACAGCGTTATCATAAACTAAGGAAGGAATGCTCCTAACTATCACCGGAAGACGTCTTTTGACATGCTGTTCAACAGTTCACCATACGTAGTACAGTACTTGACTGTACAGTCTATGATAGTATTCTGTAGTGTGATAAGTTAGAAGTGTCTACCATCCTAATTAATACATACTGACAGGGAGGTGATATGAAATTGATTGCTCAGGGGATAATTTAGTGCTCAGATTTTGTGTATTAACAGGTTTGACGTCTCTGAATTTTGTCTCTTATTAAGTACTATGGGTTCCTATACAGTACAAAACTGCTACACAGTGTCTGCATAGGAATCTAATATTTGTCCATATTGTATAGAATTGTTGTGATGCGATACTGGGTAATAAATTATTCCCAGTGATGAGAAACCATGAAGATTCACTCTTTCATTATGGAATAGACCTTTTCCTTGCTGGATTGAAACCATGCAGGGTTCACTCTATTTCTGGTCAAAGGTCAAGTACTATAGTTGCAATCTTTACGAGAGTCTGTAAAGAGGAGAACACAGTTACTTGACTGTTAAGTGTAGAACATGCTATAGATGCCACCGAGGTGTTAACATTGAAACCCAAACAGTACTCAAAGCAGCTTTTTCTGTTCATTTTCGTCCTGTTTTTATACTAAAATCTCTTTAACCTTCCCAACCGTACCATTAATGACATGTCCCTACAGGGGATTGAATCCTTAGGAAGCCGCCCTGACCTAGTATGAATCAGCAGAGAAAGACTGTGGATGCAACGCCTTCGCACCATTCAACCTCATGGGCTCAACATTCCCTTGTCCCCCCCCCCCTTCCCCTGTCTCTCCTCTTCTCATAGCTCTCTTCTAGGGTTGGGCGATATTTGCTTTTTAACGTCACGATAAATAGTTGAAAAATTATCGCGATATTTCGATAATTACGATAATTTTCCCTCTTACAGAATTAGCGTTAATGTCGAGCTTTGAGTGGACGGAGAAAGAGAGATATATGGAGGGGACATTCAAAGAGAATATCTGAGTTTGTTATGAACTGTTCCCTTGAAAATAAATAAATAACCACGGGAAATTTTAGTATTTTTGCGTGTCTGGCGATAAAAAATTCACAGTTGAGGATTCAAAATACTGACAACATTTTGAATTTAAATTGTCACGAAACTGATGAAAATTTTAAAATGACAAGTTAGAGTAGAGCTCTATATTAGGCTGCCTAACAATGAATAGCGTGTACTATACGTACATCAGTTTACAACTGCAGTATTTAACCCTACTTAAATACTACGGTAGGCTTCATGTGCTGCGAATTTCCCCAGGTACCTTACTAAACAACTGAGCACATCCCCTGTCTAACACCTGTTTGTTAACATTTTTTGGCACGTTTCCAAAAACCGTATGATGGAGTAAACTGTTTGGGCTCCACTCTAGAATTAATTAGGTCAGTCAGTAAAGGATCTGTAAAGTTATGCGAAATATTATCTTAGACGTTCAAGAAAAGTAGGTAAATATCCCTGTAACATTAAGGTAAGTAAAACACACCTCAAGCCAAATGACTCCTCCGCATGAACAAAACAATCTATTTCCCATGATACACGAGGCACGGTCCATACCATACACGCATAGCACGATATCAAGGCCCCAATAGCTACGGCCATCTTTATGAAAGTAAACCTTGTAATCCCATGTTTTAGGCCACTTGGCATGATTAACTAACTGCTAAATATTGTTTCCATGTTCTTGTAGAAAACGTCAACTTCGCAAAATACAATTAGTTGTGTTTTGTTGTTACGTGAGATCCGTAACCGACGAATTGGTAAGGCTATTTGCTATACACTTAACTATGGTAGGATATTATTTTTTCTCTTTTTTTGGAAATTCTAGAAAATACTTTCTTTTTCCCCCGCTTAACACCAGATGTGGTCTTACGGTTTATTCATAAATGGGTGTACTAGAGCCTTGTTTACATGACATTAGTTGCATTTAGCACGATATGCCAGTTTCGCGTGAATTTTTCGAAAGTGTTTTGCTGGATCTTTCGTAAACTTTGAAAGGTGTACCAACTTACTTTTCGTACACAATTGGTAATTTCTCTACTGATTTTCAGACTTTTGTTCTCTATACAGTCAAGTGTATACGTTGTGCATTGAGTATAAACTTTGTTGTAAAGGACGGATTTTTTACGAAGTTCAAAAGTCAGTAAATGAAGTTGATAAACTTTATTTCTTTTCAACTTTCTTAACCATGGAATGCTAGAATAACATTCACACATAAAGGATAATAGCATTTTTTTTCCACATTTATTTTAAATTTCTTTCACAAGAAATTATCGTCATTTGTTCAATCCTCAAAAAATATCGTCTTGAAAAAAAATTATCGCGATAATAATAATTTTCGATATATCGCCCAACCCTACTCTCTTCCACCCTTTTTGGTTTCGATGACAATTGTAACCTTTGCATTCATGATGGCGTATGTGTGTGGGTGTGTGTGAGTGCGTTTGTGGTGCCCAGATTGTAAACACGATATCTCAAGAAGGGAAGGTGAGAAAAATTTCATATTTCGTGTGTAGAAGTACCACATTCAGTACAAGTAGCCTATTGTTTTTGGTCGAAGTCAAAGGTAGTTTGGGGTCACCAGGGGTCAAATTGTGAAAACCTTGTAAACACGATATCTCAAGATGGGAAGCTTGGGCCGACCTCTAAGTTAGTGTGTAGAAGTACCACATTGAGTTAAAGAAGCCTTTTGTTTTTGGTGGATGTCAAAGGTCATTTGGGGTCATCAGAGGTCAAATCGTGAAACCCTTGTAAACATGTACACTCTCACTATACATTACATGGATCAGATTCATGAAGAAAACTGCTGATGCTACATCATCGAAACCACAATGCATTTTTGCATTCTGCTTTCTCCACACCTTTCTGTCTTTATCATTCTCTAGTTTATTCCCTACCTCTCCTCTTCCCATGTTGGTCTCTTTCATTCTTCTCTCCATCCCTTGTCTACTAATCCCCTTACATCCATCTCTTTGTTTTCACCATGCTCATTTACCTGTCTGTATTCTGTGCGTGCTTTTGTCCCTTCTGTTATTGTACGTTATTTGTCATTTAGCCTCTGAAGAAGATCCTGCTAGGATCGAAACGTCAGGCCAACTTACTTTTACACAAAAATCTCAGATCAGTAGAGGTCAATTAGCTTACTTAATTTAGTGTTCCAATGTTGGTTACCAGTTATGAAGGCTCAGAACTCAAGTACTCTGGTTTCTGTGTTAAAATACTGCTTTCTGCTTCTGAATTGTATAGCAATTTGCTCATTTTGTGTAGAATTTTGCGATGCTGCAACGTCAAATAAATTATTCCCTGCCTAGCCACATTTTATTTCAGGTATTGGAGTGAAAATGCCAAAATTATTTTAAAAAACAGAAGTTTATAATTCTGTTTTCTAGGCTACTACGAAAAGAATCCAGGCGCCAACAGATGTTGACGATTCAATCAAATTTCTTAAATTATTTACTCGCTATAAACCATCATTTCGTGGAAAACACTTTGTGAGTGTCTTAGGTGTGATCAATCACAATCTTATTTTGGGTTATATTCGGTAGAGTTGCGGAAATTACAGACCAAACTCAGAAAGCTGCATTAATACCCTTTAGAAGCATGGACCGAATTAGAAAGAAACCGGTTGAATGACCTTCCTTCCAGCATGATCCTGTCCATGGGACTGTTTGCTGGATGTAAGGATGTCAGACTATCTAAGAATCCTCCCAAAAGAGTTATTAATATACAAATAGTAAATTGTGCAAACTTTGTGCAGCCAGAAAGGCATCAAGTTAAGGAAGTTAATATTTCATTGGCTTGTTATTACACTCTATGTTTTTTGTGTGTGTGCTGGCTACTCATTCAGGAAGACCAGACTATGATAATTGTACTCTGAGTGTCTCATTAGTGTCTCAGTAAGTGAAAGAATGTCAACTATAGATGTTTCGTGGGGTAGCTAAAATTCTATATGGATAGCTTCTCTCTGAGCTCTCTAGTGATAAGGTTTGCAATTAAGCGTCAAAAAGTACAGCTACTGCTAATGATGGTTGCGAGATCAGTTTTGAAAACGATTGCTAAATCACCCTTTGGAAAGCGACTACGTGTAGGTCTTCCAGGAAGCTAAACGTGCTTAACTAGTAAACTTTTCATCTAATGTACTGTACATACAAAGTGAATTTCAGTCAGATATACCCATATCTTGGGTTGTAGCAGATGGATGGTTCATCCAAGACTAATAGGTTCAGACAGTCAGCACTTGCCAAGCCTATGTATGGGTTGTCAATTAGAGAGATGCCCTCGCAAGGTTGCATAATTTAGCATTAACTTGATGGAGATGAGAGTAGTGTATATTGGATCCTCCTGCAAGCAGGAACTCGCGAAGAAGGCTCATTGGCTCATCAAAGCCGCAAGCTGACCGAAGTCAGTCTCTTACATTCATATTTAACGTCCATGATTATGAATTGTTAATTGTCAACAACTCTGTAACTGGACGACATACATTAATCTGGGAGTGACTCCAATCGGGGACCTTATGATTGAAACCACCGGTGTTAACCACTTAGCTAACACTCCTAGTGTTGAATAAGAGGGTGTGTTTTATGATGACCAATTCCTAGAGTGTGGTTACTCCATTTAGAAACGTTTGCCCATGTTCATTGGAGAACCAGTGATTTGGGAAACTTGCCTTTGCTGTCTCAAATTGTTTAAAATTATGCTTAAAGCAGGCACGATTGGGGACAATATAACTTCACCATGTTAGTTTATAGATATTCTGTGTCTAACTTTATGTTTAAAGGATGGCAATGCAAGAAATCGAATGACAGTTAACCTTTAACACTCAATATAGTACTAAAACTGGTCAGCTGGAAGTTGTTGGTTGTGTGTAACATTATGTCCTTGCAAGGCCATGTCAATACGTTCGTTCGTGGACTTGTACAAACTGAGAATGGAACACTCTTGGTGGGTTTGATTGTTTGATCAAATTCCAATCCTATTTTAAGTACTGTGCTGTAGTTACAGTAGTAGACAGATTCACTGAAATCTAAACTTTCTACATTCAAAAGTCTACTTAAGACCCATCTTTTCACTTGTTCTTTTGTAAAATTAATCTGTTTTCTTTGTAAAGCGCCTTGAGCAGTGGCTTTTGTCTACTGATTTGGTGCTATATAAGTCTCATTTATTATTATTATTATTATTAAATCCATTGAACGATAGACACAGGGGCTGTTTTCAGTTGGAGAATCTTATTCCAGCTGAGACAAATATTAATCTGTATCCATATTTGACTGCTTGAACTAATCAACATCCTGTTTCTGGACCCAAAAAGTGATTGGACCGAGACGAACAGGTGAACCACCACATGATGGAGTGCACGTATGTCTGTTGCGCAGTAGCCAGGGATTAATCTGTCTGTATAGTAGTACAACACTCTGCATGTCAGACAAGCTCAATTGTCCCATCAGAGAAATCAATCACAGATTGTGATGACCAATTGTAGGAAGGAGAATGAGGAAGTGTTAATAAGAGAAAGTTTAGATTGAAATCTCTGTCTCTGTGTTACTTACTTGAAATGTGAAACAGCTGTCAGTCTAGAAACATTCAGCATTTTTAGGAAATCAACTGTGAACTTTAATCTTTAAAGGTTATCTGTTTAGAAAGGCAATGTTTCATAGTCTAAACGTATTAAATAAATTAAACACAACCTCCCTCCAAATTCTGTTGCTACCAATTTATCCCTGACAAAAGATGTAGGAGTTATCAATGGGACATTCAAATATTTTGGTAATCAGAGTGAAGGTTAACACCAGGGGGGAGGGGGGGGGGTGGGTGGGTGGGTGGGTGCATGGGTGCATGGCCCCCAGTAGTACCTATCTGCATGAAGGACTTGCCATTATAGGGAATGTACGGTAACCCTATCCTCTATGAACATCATTTGTCCAGAATGGATGCAATCATACATTGCTCAAGGCTTGTGTACCAACAAGATGAAAAAGTGATGTTTGAAGGAGTTGTCATTATCTCTGATCATCTTTGGATGTTATGACAAAAATTGTCACAATATTTTAGGTACTGGTAGAAATGGGACTCAATTTTGGTGGCAGACTTCCTGTGTTTGCCAATTCTGACAAATTTGACAAAACAGCTATGTTCTTTAAGGAGTAAACTGGTACCTTAAGAGTAATTGGGTCATTGATAATGATCTTGTTGACAGGTTTGTGTTAAAAATCCTTCACCTAAAGATGACTTAGAAGAATTTTTGAATGAGTAAGTTCCCAATTATTAGTTCCCTGATCATATAACATTCTGCAAGACATATTTATGCCAGAATAAGTCAATTAATTGAAACCTTGTTCTGCATTTACTGTCAAGGCAAGTAAACCACTGGGAGGGTCTTCACTCTGGTTAACCTTTCATAGCCAAGGTTGGACAACTTTTTTTCAGTGACCATACATTAAGGTTATTAACTGCTAGAGCTTCAAGGTCAATATATATTTTTTGGGGGGAATGTTATTCACAGTGTAATAGGCTATTAGCCTGCTCAACTTTTGAGTGGCAATACATATATGTGTTATAATACAGCACAGTAATTAAACATATGATGTTATTGTACTCTGGTTGAATCAACAAAGGTGTATTTGTATATACTTTCCCTGATCAACTATGGAACAGTGAAAGCGGCAAGCAATTTGACTTCAACCAGGTGCTTTATCCCAGGGCAGGAATTATTATACTGATGACCAAAAAGCTTTAACCCTTAGTTCTTTATCTAAATTGCCATGGTGCCTTGCAGCATGATATGAATTTGACAACATTTGGATAACTTAATTTGATGGTATGTTAGTAATATCCTTATATACAAAGTAATGAAAAAAGGCCTTGATGCCTAAGGTTGCATACTAGAGGATAGTTTTGCAAAAGAACCTTGTATTGCAGAAAATATAGATTTGAGATTCATTTGTGCAAAATTTTCCACACACATCCTAATACCACGAAAGTATTGTAATTTCCAAAAATAATAGGTCCTTGCATATATATATATTCAATGTAACATATATTACACTGTGATGAAGGTATTATTGAGAGATTTTCTGCTGTCCATGGCCCTCAGAATGGCTATTGTATGGGCCACTGTCAAGTGGTATATTTATTTATTTATCATTCGTTATAAGACAAGTAGTACAAAGTCTTCAAGCATTGTACATAACATGAGGTTACAATGTAAACTATTCATGTAGATCAATAAACTGTTTCCATTATGTAAAGGTGAAAAAAGAGCTTCCATTTCCTCCTGGACACTTGGATAGTCCATAATGGTATTCATGAGTGTACAGTCTTTAAACATTTATTACCAGAGAATGCTCTGTTTGATGAGAAGTTTGGTGACTAATCTGTTTTAGCTGTCTGCTTGTTACCATAGGAAATTGGAAGCAACCCTTCTTGTTGCTTTGCCTGTGTTTAGATGCACCATTGTGTGTGTGTATAGCCTGTACCATCATATCCTTGAATAATTAACACTGTGCAGTGTAACCTGGCCTGAGTGACTGGGTTCACATTCTTCACCTCCAGGCAGGCCTGAGTTTGTGTTTGTTCTGTGAGTAAAGTTTCCACATGCCATTACTGTGGTTAAACTATTCTGTACTTCTTGTTATTCAGGCTAGGTGGTGGATCATGTAAAATTTGGACTTTGTGTCCCCTCTCATTCAAATGCAAAATTTAAACCTATAAGCAATCCACAATTTGGGGAGCTTTTGACTTCCAAGCGGTTTTAAAATTCCACTGATTGATCCCTGAGTAAACCATTAAAGTAAACCTTTTTAAGACTGCCTGCCTGTTTGTGTAATAGCAATGACTGTTTTGTGTATTAGCAATGAAGGAGAGGAACCAGTCAAAGGATATGGCTAAACTGCCCATTGAAAAAACAGATGCCCAGAGACTGAGTGACCAGGACAGCATATGTAATATATTCTGTTAGTTTTATCACAACATAACATGGCCTTATCAGAGATGTAGTCTTTACTACAGGTCTATTATATTCTTATTTACTTCACTCCTCGCTTACCTGTCTCCTACAACACTAATGCACCTTTCCTAGTCTACCTAGTCGCCCCTGGTATAAATTTTAGCACTGCGCCCCCGGTCACCTCTCCTACGGGTCACCGCTCACTATATGTTATGTTGTTATCACTAGGAACGTAGAGCTACTACAGTAGTACCCCCTCCCCCCTCCCCCCAAAAATACAAGTTAAGTTTACAGTACAGTAGCTGTCTTGTGAACCCTTAGAAACAAAGTTTATAAACTCTTAATATTCACTATTCACAAGCTGAGTGTATTAAAAGGCTGTGAAAGGAAAGTATGGACTTCACCAGATCTATGATTTTTGCTTTGCGCATCCGTCTTCAGAAAACCTTGACATTTACTTCACGACTCTCCTACCTGTCACCTATGTGCCTGTTCTTGTAAATTAATGTATGTACGCTTTTTTCGAAATGATGTTAAACTACCAATCATGACGGTTGAAAAAATGTATCAAACTCTAGCAATTAAATGTTTCCCTTCCAGTTCTCATACAGTATGTATGCTGCAGGCTACTTTCAAGATAAATGTTCGGTGAATAATTTATCCGGTTTCGTATTGCAAGTTGCTGTACAAATTCCAAAGATATATGCAGGGGATTTTTTTTGTGCACAGGAATCATAGTTATTCCTAAGAGCTTAACTTTTCAAAGTCTTCAAAACTGCTACAGCATGTACACAAACTTTGGAAAACAGTAAATTATTCCCCTAATTTTACAAATGTCAAATGATAATAACCAGTCTGTCTTGAATACAGTTAACATTATTACATGACTAGTATTTAGAACAGAAATAATATCCAAACTGCTTAAATGCCATACATTATATGATCACCAATGAATTTGAAGCATGGCTTGTACAGTGTGTACATTGGTCTCTATGTCATATTTGTAGAACTATAAAACCACAAATCCATTACTAGCTTTGCTCTTCCTTTATACTCCCTGACCTTTGGTTTAACTTCGCCACTCATGTGTCTGTGCTGGCTTGAGCACCACCATCACACTGCTCCTACTACTGTACAGTAAAATCTTGGTACATGGCTATAAAATCATTGTGCTTATTTATATTGTTGGGTATAACATGCTGACATATATGGTGGATTTAACCAAACCAGGGAGTTTTGGGGTAACAAGTCCCTGTGTTGTAATTGAGATATGATCATATGAATAGCTTTTATGATATACACCTTCCCTGTTGTGAATTTTGACTGAAATGTAGGTGTAAAAGTGAGGGGAGTGAGGAAATGGGAACATATATATCAACTTGAGGGGTTGGGAGAGGGGAGGGGGAAGGATGGGGAGGCACATATTTTGTATACAACATTATGTATACCAGTGTACATACCATTTTTTATACTCATCATTAACTGAGCTGATCATGTTCTTGTTATAACAAATCACAAATGAATAACTATTGATGTATTATGCAAATTTCAATTTCATCAATTGTCTTTTCATCTGTGATGAATTAATTATATACTAAATATGGGTAAAATCAACTGTTTGTTGAAACCTATTTAGGTACATGCAAGAATATATAGTGTTGCTTTTTGCATTGCGGCTTTGAGTGGATTATGAAGCTTATTGATCCCAAACTCATTGGAAATGCTAACATTCTGTGTGCAAAACAAACATACAGTGTGGTGCATTTGTGTAGCAATGTGACTATTTTTCAGATTATTTTGTTATCTTTAAATAAACTTAATACGGTCCAAAATAATGAATTTAATAGTAAACATGCGCAGAGTTGTAGGTTAGTGTTCAAATTTTGATTAGCAGTTTTGAGGGCTCTTCATTTGGTCTCTAAAATACTATGATTCCTGTGTATAAAACTGCTATACATCTTTGCAACTATAGCAATTGAACCAGTATATATAGCATTTTGCTATTTATGCGGTATCACATAAATTACATGGACATGGAGTACACCAGGTACAGGATATACCGGTATATCGTATATACCAGGTACAGGATATATCAGGTATGAGGTACAGTACACCAGGTATAGGATATACCAGAAGTACAACCAGGTATAGGATATACCAGGTATGAGGTGCACCAGGTACAGGATATACCAGAGGTACACCAGGTATAGGATATACCAGGTATGAGGTACACCAGGTATAGGATATACCAGAGGTACACCATGTACAGTATAGGATATACCAGGTACGAGGTACACCAGGTATAGGATATACCAGGTATGAGGTATACCAGAGGTTCACTAGGTATATGATATACCAGGTATGAGGTACACCAGGTATAGGATATACCAGAGGTACACCAGGTATAGGATATACCAGGTATGAGGTACACCAGGTATAGGATATATACCAATGGTACACCAAGTATAGGGTATATCAGGTACACCAGGTATAGGATATACCAGGTATCAGGTATACCAGATATACGATATACCAGAAGTTCACCAGGTATAGGATATACCAGGTATGAGGTACACCAGGTATAGGATATACCAGAGGTACACCAGGTATAGGATATACCAGGTATGAGGTACACCAGGTATAGGATATACCAGGTATGACTCTGAGGTACACCAGGTACAGTACGTACTCTTTATGACAAACAAACAGAAATGAAAGTTTAACACGTACTTTGTTGAAACTTATTCAGTTGTTGATTTTTTAACTATGTCAAACATGCATACCTTCATGAGCATGTACTGTAATCAACAAATTGAAATCACAGATTATTTAAGGATGTTCAACATTGCAAAGAGAAAACATGTATTACAATGGCAATCTCACCCCCCAAAAATATGGGGGGTTGTTGTAACAGCTGACTTCAAAACAAACAGTCCTATCATTATAAAAAAAAAACATGTCCTGTAGTGTATTGCTGTGGAATACCTGTATATCAGTGCCATTCAGTGGGTTCGATAATCATGCAAAACTTAGTCTGAATATTTTACTCAAGTTAGAAATCAAATGTTTACAGAGTAGAGTATGAGTCATGATGGTTTTACTGTCAGTGGAGTTAATGTTAATTTTCATGTAGTTAATGTTAATTGTGAAAGTACCCACTATCAATACTGTAGCTGTCAAAGTCTGATCAGTTAAGTACTGTACAGGACCAAGTCTGTAGTATTTTACTATGTAATGTAGTGTATAGTAACTGCAGACGCTGATTTTGCTAAAATACCGCACTTTACTTCAACTCCTGTCTTTCCTGTATCAGATCCACATGAAAGCACTTTCCCATCTGGCATCTACAGTACTGTACCGAATCTAACTGATTCAGTACAGTGAGTGACGTTGTTGGTTAATGCCAACACCAGTACTGTTTGGGAAATTCAGACTGCACATATGAATCTGCTCTCAGCAGCATTGTACTGAATCAAATAGGGTTGTGCTTAATCAAAGTAACACCGCTCCCCTCCCTCCAACCCATCAGACCTCTTCCTAGGGATAATCCTACAGTAATATGCAAGCCCAAAGGAAAATAAAAAAATGCTACATTGTTGAGCCATTAGATACAATTGATAAAAGTCTTTAGATTTAGTGCTGCTTTAAGTGAAGTTCTGGTGTTTTGTATTCAGGACTGATATAGAAAGACTTAAAATAGACTTAATAGCACTTTTAAGAAAAGCATCCTAATTGGTTCATCGTTAAAGTTAAACCATGCCTTTGTCCTCATTCAAGTAGTTTCCCAGCTGCAAAGTTTTTTTCTTTTTTAAAGTAAAGTCACTTATTATAGGTCATACTAAGGGTGTGACATCTGTTGGCAATAAAGTGGTTGCTATGGAGATAAATCTCAGGTCTGTTGGACATAATTCTTGTGACAAAGGAGGGTGGCTATGGCGATAAATGTTAGGTCTGTTGGACCTAACCTTATTTGACAATGGGGATTATCCTATATCTGTTGGCAATGAATAATACTTCAATTAGATTAGCAAGAAACCCACCACAGAAGATGTATTCAGATCTTTCTTTTAGTACTTAAACTTGGTGAAATTTCATTGTCAGTGAGAGACCTCTATAGCTTTAAAAACCATTGTGTGTCATTCTAGCATATAAGGGGACAATACTGATGACTTTTAAGTTTAACGTTGATAATGTACACACATGTATGCCAGTCATGTCACATTGGTTGGCTAAAGGCGTTAATGATGTACTGTGATCTTTGGGTAAAAGTATAACCACTATGAACCAATGCTGTGTTTGGACCCTCACCATAGTCCTTTCAAGTAGTTGTACTGTACACATGTATGTCTCATAGGTTGACTGTAGGCATATTATTCTACTGTACACTCTTGTTTTGAATGGTTTGTGTAACTTGCCCTTCAAGGTTTTCCCCGTCAAGTGCTACACCTGGGTACAAAATATTGTTGTGTATTTCATGAGTTCAGTTGATGCACTCTGCAGCTAATGTACTTTCTGTGGCAACAGCTGTTTACCAGCACCATGACATTCCAGGATTGTTGAAAGTAAACATTTGTGGACATCTATGGCAGCATTTTAATAACAAGATATGTTATAGCTATTAAACTCTGCTGTTAGTCTATTTTGCAAGTACTGAAGGAATCAAGGGCTGAAACATTTCTCATCTAACTGATCAGCAAATAATTCCAAGCTACTGTACTTTGTGGGTGATAAGACATAGATAATAGTTACTGGCGGGATTCTTGCTGTTTAGTTAAACCATTCTTAAATGTAATTGTGGGCTGTTATACATAATACATATTGTCTTAACTTCCATGCAGATGGGAAGAAACATAATTTGCTTCTTTTCATTTTTTGGTTCCTTGCTTTAGCAAAAGGAACCTATGTAGTCAGGTTGGTGTGTGTGTGTGTGTGGGTGTATGTGTGTATGTATGTATGTGTGTCTGTGTGTGCGTCTGTGACACTTGCTTGGGTACGCTGTATCTCAATAAGGGAATGTTGGATTGAGGCCAAACTTGGACTGTAGATCCGCCATATGGAGAAGGTGTGCCCTATTGTTTTTGGTGCCCACAAAGGTCACCAAAGGTCAGTTATGGTCCAAAAACCGAAAATATTAAAACTGCAATAACTCCCAGTGCCAATGTGCGACAAGATTGATATTTTGGGACAAGTTGTGAACTGGTCAGGGGAACATTTTGAAACTTAACATGCATGTGATCAAAGGTCACCCAAGGTCAATTAATGTTAAAAAACTAGTATTTTTGCGATAACTTGAGAACAAATTGTCCGTTAGGGTTGGGAGTTGCTTCAATGTAATCCAATTGTCGACCCGCATCTGGGTGACCCTTGACCTCAATTTGACCTCTGGTGACCTTTAAGTGTTTTGGGGATTTTTACAGTTTCGATGCTATTTTCAGAATTCAAAGGTACCTTCCGATCATAAATATCACAACGTTGACCCCCGTGTGACCTTTGTGTGCGAAGTTATATGGGGTCAAAGTTTTCGGTCAGAGTTAGCATGGCTGTACAGACTTGTCATGTTGATTTTTGGAATTAGGAGATCAAACTACATCTGAAACCAAGGTCAAAAGGTCAAAGGTCACATCAGAAAAAATGTGCTTATTTTGGGAGAAAATGGGCAAAAAAGAAAATGTTTGGTTTTGATGCTAGATTTGGATATCAAAGGTACCTTCCGATCAAAAATGTCAATGGGTTGACACCGGGGTGACCTTTGTGTGTGAAGTTATACAAGTTCAAAGTTAATTTTCAGACATTTAATGCAATAACTCCCAGTGCCAAGGTGTGACACGGTTGATAATTTGGGACAAGTTGCAAATGGTATAGGGGAATATTTTCAAACTTAACGGTCATGTGATCGGAGGTCACCAAAGGTCAATTAATGTTAAAAAACTAGTATTTTGAGGGGAGAAAATGGGCAAAGAAAAAAATGTTTGAATATTTATAGTTTTGATGCTATATTCACGTCTCACCGATCAAAAATGTCAATGGGTTGACCCCAGGTGACCTCTGTGTGTGAAGTTATATGAGGTCAAAGTTAATTTTCAGACATTTAGTGCAATAACTCCCAGTGCCAAGGTGTGACACGGTTGATAATTTGGGACAAGTTGCAAATGGTATAGGGGAATATTTTCAATCTTCATGGTCATGTGATCCAAGGTCACCAAAGGTCAATTAATGTTAAAAAACAAGCATTTTTGCGATAACTTGAGAACGAATTTTCCGTTAAGGTTGGGAATTGCTTCAATGTAATCCAATTGTCGACCCGCATCTGGGTGACCCTTGACCTCAACTTGACCTCTGGTGACTTTTAAGTGTTTTGGGGAATTGTACAGTTTCGATGCTATTTTCAGATGTCAAAGGTACCTTTTGATCATAAATGTCAATAGGTTGACCCCCGTGTGACCTTTGTGTGCGAAGTTATACAAGGTCAAAGTTAATTTTCAGACATTTAATGCAATAACTCCCAGTGCCAAGGTGTGACACGGTTGATATTTTGGGACAAGTTGCAAATGGTATAGAGGAATATTTTCAAACTTAATGGTCATGTGATCCGAGGTCACCAAAGGTCAATTACTGTTAAAAAACTAGTATTTTGGGGGAGAAAATGGACAAAGAAAAAATGTTTGAATTTTTATAGTTTTAATGCTACATTCACGTCTCACCAATCAAAAATGTCAATGGGTTGACCCCAGGTGACCTTTTTGTGTGAAGTTATATGAGGTCAAAGTTAATTTTCAGACATTTAGTGCAATAACTCCCAGTGCCAAGGTGTGACACGGTTGATTTTTTGGGAAAAGTTGCGAATGGTATAGGGGAATATTTTCAAACTTAACGGTCATGTGATCCAAGGTCACCAAAGATCAATTAATGTTAAAATAATAGTATTTTGGGGGGAGAAAATGGGTAAAGAAAAAATGTTTGAATTCTTACAGTTTTGATGCTCTATTTAGGTTTCATTGATCAAAAATGTCAATGGGTTGACCCCCAGGTGACCTTTGTGTGTGAAGTTATACAAGTTCAAAGTTATTTTGTAGACATTTAATGCAATTAACTCCCAATGCCAAGGTATGACACGATTGATATTTTGGGACAAGTTGTGAATGGGGTGGTGGAACATTTTCAAACTTAACGGTCATGTGATCTGAGGTCACCAATGTTATCATATCTGTTGACCCGCTTGTAGGTGACCTTATATTTCTTAAATTTTGGACGCCATATTCAGATCTCAAAAGTGCCTTTTGATCAAAAATCCGATCACAATTTGTGATCACAAAAGTGTTGGCTATAGTGTTGTTACTTTATGGGTACATGTAGGACCACAATTACTTGGACTATTTGAGCCCAATCTTGCGATAATTATATTATGTGTATTGTCATATACCCCTACGCAAGGAACCACAGTGCCCTTGGGCTCTTGTTCTATTAATAATCTTCTTGTTCATTTATCCTTGATATAGTTGGAATCTTGGGCGGCGATCATGGGGGGGACCTGGGGGGGGGACATGTCCCCCCAATATTTTAGGTGGGGGGATATAGTATCTAATATCCCCCCCAATATTTGGTGGCATAGTTTTTTTGTGTTGCTGTAAATAGAAAATAATGCGTGAGATTATTTATCCAAATCATATTTGGCGGTGGCTAAAACTTCATCCAACACATGCTGCATGAGGTAAATGACTCTTCGTGATCGTTTCTGTGACCTGTGACCGTATATGTTGTCACTCATGATTGTTATCATAATGTCTGTACATCTCTTGTGTATGTGTGTAAGTACGTACAATCGTATACAGCGACGTAGCCAGGAATTTGAAAGGGGGGCACATTTTGCGATTGATATGGGGGAGG